>KE505546.1:108325-124728 GCA_000441515.1 Elaeis oleifera
TTACCATATATTGACTCTCCAGAATAATTTTGTGAAGGGTGTGTTCTTAGTAAGCAATCAAGAAAGAGTTTTCCAAAGAAGATTCCTATCATGCAAAGAAGCCACTTGAACTCATCCACACCGATACATGTGGGCCAATTTCTCCAACATCTTTTGGAGAGCATCATTATTTTCTAACCTTTATTGATGATTTTAGCAAGAAAATTTGGGTATATTTCTTGAAGGAAAAGTC
The DNA here is from genome assembly GCA_000441515.1 of Elaeis oleifera. Taxonomy (NCBI): domain Eukaryota; kingdom Viridiplantae; phylum Streptophyta; class Magnoliopsida; order Arecales; family Arecaceae; genus Elaeis; species Elaeis oleifera. The sequence goes on from KE505546.1 coordinate 108,558, forward strand.
TGAAGTATTTTTCACATTCAAGAAGTTCAAAACTATGGTGGAATAGGAATGTGGCTACTACATCAAGGTCTTGTGATCCGATCGTAGAGGTGAATTCACATCCAAAGAGTTCGAATATTTTTGTGAGGAGCATAGCATTCGACGACTCTTGATGACACCCTATTCCCCCCAACAAAATAGAGTGACGGAGAGAAAGAATCAGACCATTCTTGATATTGTTCGAAGTATGCTAAAGGCGAAGGTCATGTCGAAGGAATTTTGGGTGGAGACCGTAAGTTGTGCGGTCTACTTGCTCAATCGATGTCCTACCAAGAGCCTAGAGGATATAACTCAACAAGAGGCATAGAGTGGAAGACAACCTAGTGTCTTACATTTGAAGATTTTTGGGAGTATCGCCTATGCTCATACCCCAGAGCAAAGAAGAATGAAGCTTGAAGATAAGAGTAAAAGTTTATCTTTATCGGGTATGATGCTCGATCTAAAGCTTATAAGCTCTTTGATCTAAAAATTAAAAGATTCATATTAGTAGAGATGTGGAGTTTCATGAAGATGGTATGTGGAGTTGGCAATCAAACAAAGAGCTATTTTATGAAGAGAAGAAAGAAGAAGAGAAAGAATCAAAGGTGCATTTTGAAGTTTTTTCACCACCTTCATCTTCATATTCTAGAGTATCACCTCTTTTGGATGATAGTCCAATGCAAAGGAAGACAAGGAGTTTGCAAGAGCTATATAAGGTAAGAAACGAACTTAATCTCGTTTGTCTTTTGGCTAACAATGAAATATTCTTTTGAAGATGCAATACAAGATAAGATTTGGAAAGCCGCCATGGATGAGAAGATCAAAGCAATAGAGAAAAATGATATTTGAAAACTTACTACTCTCCTCGAAGGTCATAAATCCATAGATGTTAAATGGATTTATAAGAAGAAGAAAATGCTTAAGGACATATAGAGAAGTACAAAGCAAGATTGGCAGCTAAAGGCTATAAGCAACAAACTGGTATCGACTATGAAGAAGTGTTCGCCCCAATTACTCACATAAAAACTATAAGATTGCTTATCTCTATTGCAGCACAGTTTAAATGGCCAATTCTTTAAATAGATGTCAAATCAGCTTTTTTGAATGAAATTTTAGAAGAAGTCTATGTGAATCAACCGAAGGGTATGTGAAGAAGGGTCATGAAGAAAGGTCTTAAAGTTGAAGAAGGCGCTCTATGGCTTGAACAAGCACCTAGAGCATGGAATAGTAGAATTGATGCATACTTCAAAGCTAATGACTTCATGCAATATCCATATAAGCATGTCTTATATATGAAAAAGAAGAATGAAGATATATTATTATTTTCTTATATGTAGATGATCTTATTTTTACAGGAAGCAACCCTCAAATGTTTGAAGAATTCAAGCAAGCTATGATCCTAAAGTTTGAGATGACAGATTTGGGGCTTATGTCATATTTTCTCAGCTTAGAGATCAAGTAAAACAATGAAGGTATCTTCATTTCTCAAGAAGCATATGCAAAGGAGATTCTTAAGAGGTTTAAGATGGAAGATTGTAAGCCAATAAGCACTCCTGTTGATTGTGGAGTCAAACTATCAAAATTTGAAAAAGATAAGGTGATGGATCTTACTCTTTATAAAAGCTTAGTTGGAAGCTTAAGATATCTCACATGCACAAGATCGGACATTCTATATGGAGTTGGCTTATTAAGTCGTTTCATGGAGAAATCAAAATCTACACATTGGAAGGTCGCAAAAGAATTCTTCTTTACATCCGAGGTACTATACTCATGGATTAATGTATTCTCCTTCTTATGATTTTTGGCTTTTTGGTTATTCGGATAGTGATTGGGGAGAAGATTCGGATGATAGAAAGAGTACAACCGAATTTATTTCTATATGGGTGATACGGCATTCACTTGGCTTTCTAAGAAGCAAGCTATTGTGACTCTTTCTACTTATGAGGTAGAATATGTTGCGGTATTTTCATGTGTTTGCCATGCCATATAGCTTAGAAGATTGTTACAAGATATCTATTTCTCTCAAATTGATGCTACTAAGATATATGTGGATAGTAAGTCGGCAATGACATTAGCAAAGAATCCAGTCTATCATGAAAGGAGTAAGCATATCGACATCCATTTTCATTTTATAAGGGAGCATGTAAAAGAGAAGAATGTAGAGTTAACTTATGCGAAGACTTATGATCAATTTGCCGATATCTTCACCAAGCCACTTGCAGCAAATTATTTTCACAAACTCAAGAACTTACTTGGCATGAAGGATGGAATACAATTAAGTTTAAGAGGGAGTGTTAGTAAATAAACTTAATTGTACTATTATTAGTGTTGGAAGTCTAATAGTTTTGGGAGTCCAAGAGTCATATAGAAACTCCCATTATCTAGAATATGCATGAGTAATTATGAGTTAATCTCGGAATATGGATGTGATCCTTGAGAAGAAGTATTATAAATGCTTATTTAGTGATGTATTGTGTCTAGTAAGTTCCCCTAGTGGCTATAAATACCTATGAGGTCATTTTGTAATGAAACAATAAGCATTTTGAGCCTTTGAATACCTTCAAAAAATATAATATTATTTTATTCCGAACCCATCATTCTTTCTTTGACAACTTCAATGTTCATCTCTCATGGCTTCACTTATCCACAGCTCAGCTGCTCACAATTATAGTAGTGTTGGTGGCACTTCCTTGTCTTTGGCTAAGGGATCTTTCCTCCGTATCTTTCCTCTCCTTTGCAGGGATCCTTATGTCGCTTCTCATCTTCACAACCGTGGTGTGGACAGCAGCCTTCAGAGGGGTCAAGTGTAACCAAAGGATACCTAAACTATAGCTTTACCAATTTTTATAGTCGGACCGACCATGGAAGGAATTATGATCGGGCATGCTTTGAAAATGTCCATCAAATATGGGTGGCCGCGTCCGCTTACGCACGCACATTAAAATACTAAAACAAGAAGAATGGATAAACCTTAGGGTATTTGAATAGTTTAGATAAATATTACGTAACTGTTCTTTTTGATGGATGTTCCAATATATACACATGGCAGATGATAACGGCCCGATTATAATTTCTTCCATTGTCGGCTTGACTATGAAAGTTTTTTCTCTGTATGTATATGGTTATTGTGGCCATATTGTCTTTTCCAACGTACATACCACCACGAAGGATCCCTCCAAGTTCACCAAGGTATATCTCTGACACTAAATTGACCAAAATTTTGAGTTATATGCTTGTGGTATATAAATTATGGACAAGCATGGATCCTTGACAATCCCTGAAGTCAAAAGTCCATATAGGTGGGCGCATGACAGATTTTTCTAGCTCAACCGCCTTCATCCAAAAAATGAGGGTGTTTTCAAATGGACCCCGAATCTCAGCCCCCTGTTGGCTTTCCCCTCCTCGAGTTGCTAAATATTCGTGCAATCAGCCTGTAGTGGATCTAGTGAGGTCTAGTCTCTTTCTTCACATAAAAAAGAGTACAAAATGAAGCATCCAAAGTTGCTCTCAAATAATTAAAAAATTCATTTGATCTATCAAGTTATTTTTTTTGGTAGAAATCAAGTCAGTTATATATACAGTATCTAGTGAGGTTTGGTCTCTTTCTTCACATAAAAAAGAGTACAAAATAAGACTCCAAAGTTGCATTCAAATAATTAATAAAAATTCATTTGATCTATCAAGTTAGTTATATGTATACATATATGCATGCATGTATGTATGATAAGCTGAAGAATAAATCTAGGTCCATAACCACTTGGTTGGGTCAACTAACGGGGGCAGGCATGGATGATAACAATAAATCTCTTCCAAAACTCACCTTATACTTCAAATCCAAAGAAACTAGATTTCATGTCTTATTTGATGGGTTTGGAACCAAGAAGGATTCAGTTTCTTTAGAGGATCAATTATCCAAACTCACTTGTATCATATATGTTAGCTTCAAAAAAATCTAAGCTTTTTACAATTTATTTCAAAAAAAAGTTGGATAATACTAAATCCAACCTCAAAGCTGATTTTGAATTAAATTACGAAGCACAAGAATGCATGTATTGTACAAGGATCCACACTAGTATCGGGTTTCAATAGACAATCATACATATTCTTTGTATTGTCAAGTATTTTATATTCTCCAATTGTATGTGTCATGCCCTGAATCTAGTACTCGGATCGAATATATAATGGCCGCATAGTCTTTAGAGCAAGATCCTAAAGAATATGCAAGACCTATAAAGTTCACTACAATACTTCGATATCCATAAATAATAATAATCTAATTTCATAATAATAAAATTTTATATAATTATAAATTTAATTTTTTAATTATCTGATTAGGTATCAATGATATTCTATCTATTCATCTATTCACCCACGAATCCAAATTATAGCCAATCATGAGCATCATGCAATTCTGAAAAGAAAAAGAGAGAAATGGAGGATGGCTGAGTTTTACAACCCAATAAGCATCTCCGCACATGCATATCAATATAATAATATAATTTAAAAATAACGATAAGCAATAAAATATAAAATCTCATATCAAATATTTAGAATAAATTCAAACATCCATATAAACATGTGTCAAATATCTGTCTTGTCAAAAAAGATATGTCACCATATGTCAACAAATAAAATCTTTATTCAACATTAATTTCATGTCTTGTCATCTATTTCTCTTATCATATATCTATTTTTTTAATCTTTTTTTCAGCTTTGGACTAACTAAGATTGTACCTCAATCTCTGTTTGATCAAATTTTCATCCATAAGCTTATGGAGACTGTCACAATTGTATAAGCTTCTGATAGGCTATCCCAAGCATAAGCTCTTAACGGACTATCCTAGGTAGTTTGTTCTAGGCCTCTCAATGGGCTATCCCATATATAAGCTTCTAGGAATTATCCCAGACATAAGCTCCTGATCGACTATCTGTATGATGAGGCTAGTCCATACTATATCTTTCCATCCATTTATTTATATGTTGATTTCATCAAATCAATTTCAATTTACAATATGAGCAAGATAAGTATGTCATATCTATATAATCGTATCATCAATCACTGATATACATATATGTCAACACATAATGTACTTATATTGAAAAATCATATCAAAAGTACTAGTATCTCAAATATGATAAATCTATCAACACGAATCCAATGATACAAATTCAATAATAAAATAATATATATAATGATGATCATATACAGATATTCTTACCTCTATTGACGACAATTCGATCATAATTGTTTATTAGTCTGCACCTAGCATGTATGTCTGATCAATCTATATAATTTGAATTCATCTTTGATCAACCATCGACATAAGAAATAATAAATTATTACTAGTGTCTTAATTTTAAAGCTCTAATATCCAAATTAATGATTAAATCCAATTTCTATCATTTTATTTCAAATTAAATAATTAAATAAAAATTAAACTTTATCTTGACTGACGAACTAGAGTATAAAATCTCTTGCTTAGCATTTTTTATCCAGTCATATCTCTATATAAAATCAATATTGATCATGAAAAGAAATAGATATAATAAGGATGAGACTGACTGGATACCGATATCTAGCAGCTTTAATCAATTAGAATGATGTAATCGAATTCTTCAGATCAATAGATGGATCAATCGAGACAATAATAAAAAATCAGAGATTGTTGACAGTAGATCTATGGATAGCGAATAAAAATTGAGATTTGGGTCGATAAGATGGTATCGCCTGTAATTCCAGTCCAAAATCCTTCACTAGAGTTAATTTAGGTCCACAAATTAAGAATCTTGGACCCTTGATTAGATCCCATTGGCCATGTAGAGAGAATGGAGAGAAAAGAAGAAGAATAGAGAGAAAGAGCAAGAGAGAAGAGAGAGAAAGGAGGAAGAGAGAGAGAAGAACCCTCTTTCTTCTCTTCAAAATAGGGGCCGTTTCTCCCTCTCCCACGTACGGCTGCGAAAGACCAAGGCTGGCCACCCATGGTGGCTCTTGGCAGCAGCGAAGCCACACCCACGATGATGGCCCTAACGACAGCTATTGCCGGTAGCGATTGGGGAAACAAAAGAAAATAGGGACTCACAGTTTGAGATGAATTCGGTGACTTGCCGGCTCCAATCAACAGGAAACTTGAAAAATAAGAAAAAAACAGGGCTAGGACCTCTTATCTAAGTCCTGCAAGGCCTCGTGATGTGAATTTGGTAATCAAAATACACCGTAATCAAAGAAGAAAAGCGTGAAATAACCCAAAAATCGACGGTGGTTCCCTAAGCGATTGATGGTGGAAATCTAGGAACAAAAATGAAAGAGAAGAAAAGTGGAGTAAATATTCATTGCAATGGTGATACCATGTTAAACTTATAACAAGCCAATTAAAAGTCGGAAATGGTGGGACAGTATGGGGTATCATCATGAAAATTGATGAAATACATGACAATCGATGAAATGCAAGCATTCTTATTGGGTTGTGATAGATTTGACATGGTATCCCTATTGCAATGAAGTTTTTCTCAGAAAAGTGGACTCCTTTAGGGAGTCCTTTTCTCTGTTTCTATCTCTGTTTTTTTCCTACTCTAAAGATTCGTGTGGAAACAATTGGGTCCTTACAGTATGTATTCCTAATGCTCCTTATTCCACATTCTTCAATTATAGGTCACCATCACAAGTTTTACAGTGGTCACTGGCCTCTACACAGCTCTTGCCTTCATGGGGTGAAGCTACTCGGACCGACGGTTAGGTCACAGATCACCCTTAGCATGCCTTATCACCTCGTCATCACCAAGATCACTCTATGGGCGACCGTGCTCACACCAATGACAAATATGCCCTAGGATTCGCTCCCTTTGCCATCCAACTTGAGCACCATCTACCTTCTTCTGTGAGCTCCAGGGTTCGAATGCTTATTAGAGGCAGCATAGGGTCCATACTGCTATTGGTGATCCTGGCACTAGCCCTCTCGGTCCCATACTTTGAGCACGTCTTTAGCCTAACTGGCTCCCTTGCAAGCACAATTGTGTCAGTGGTCTTTCCCAGTGCCTTCTATCTCAAGATATGCTGGCCTAAAGTCTCCAAGCCTGCTCTCCTTCTTAATGGTGTGCTTACAGTCATTGGGGCTCTATTTGGGGTTGTAGGAACGATTTCATCTTTTATGTCACTTCTACAAAGTATTCAGAGAGGCCATTGATCACCTTCATCTATGGAACAAGAAGTAGGTTTTAAGGCTCTTTTATTACCCAATCATAAGCAGAAGACTGAACAACATGAGGGGGAATGAAGTTTGCAGTCCATGATGAAGTATAGAGAGAGATGGTGAGATGTTGAGAGGGTGTGATAGATCTTAGCAGTCATGTTGTTTGTGAATCAAAGTATCTTAAATATATATGGAATGGTGCATTTGAATATACTTCTCATCATTTCTCTGACGTTGCCTCTTAACATCATATGCCATGAGAAATTCTTTGTGCACCATGGGCTGTGTAGAAAATCTGATGTGGAGCACATCACTTTATGTGATTGGTCTACGTAGTTACTATTTTTTAAGACGTATTTAATACCTGCAGTTCTACTTTTTTATTTAAAAATTTTGTGTGAAAAAATACTCCTATCTTTTTGAAAAAATTGTAACATCATGTGACATATTATGATTTCCTATATGCAAGATGTCATAATATGGCCGAAAAAATTATAACATCCTGTACATATTATGACATCTTGCAGCAAATTATGACTTTCTTCATGTAGGATGTCCTGATATGGCCCAGAATATCATAATATAGAAGGGGTATTTTTGTCCAACTACTTTTCAATGTGTATTTAATACCTACAATTTTATTTTTTGTTTAAAAATTTTGAATGATGAAAATATCCCTACTCTTTGAAAAATTTATGACATCTTATGTTATACTATGACATCCCGTGAAAAAAATTATGACTTTCTAGATGCAGGATGTCATAATATGGACATAGGATGTCATAATTTTTAAAGAATAGAAGCATTTTCGTTATTCAAAATTTTAAACGAAAAATAAAACTACATATGTTAAATGCACGTTGGAAAGTGGTGATTACGTGGACCAATTGGATAAAGTAGTGTGCTCCACATCAAATTTTCTACGCTGCTCGCGGTGCACAAAGAATTTCCCCATATGCCACTAGCCATTCTTGCATTGGGTTGTTTTCAAAAAAACAGGCCACAAAAGGCCAGTGGACACTTGACTCTAGCCTATCTTGTTTGGGCTTGTGGAAAGACCGTAAAACTAAATGGATCATAATTGGAACACTTGCATTAAGGAGACTTAAAACGACCTCTAATAACTTAAACACCAATTCAAACCCAAATTTTAATGGATGTTTGTTCCAAAGTTTTGAACTAGCATGTTGGAATGTTTCCATTCGCGCCCAAACACCAGAAATTCGCAAGCAAAGATACATTTACCGTATAGATAGTGAAAAGAGAACATTGAAAAGTACAGTATGACTTGATCTTTCAAACATTTCACTCCTTTTAATCATTCCTTAAAGAAAAGTTATGCTACATCACCAGCAATATGCTGAAAAGAGAAGAAGACCACTTCTCCACAGGCTTCTGCTATAACTACATGAGTTTTTCTTATAGCATGCCTCTAGCTACCGTTCACTACATGCAGGATGCTCCCAGAAGATCTTCACTGCACTCAGAGGCTCTCTGCTATTATCATCAACAGCAAGCATCGATCAGTGCCACTCTACCTTCTATTATCCTATCTGTTGGGATCTTCATGCTTATTTGCTTCAACTTCAACAGCTTCATGCATGTTTACAAGCACAGTACAAATTGTTCAATTCATACTGTAAGAGCACCAGAGTATTCTCAGCTTCATGTTTACAAGTTCTTCTATGCTGTCAGGCTTTCTGCTTCCCACTATCAGTTGCTGATACATGTACTGTTTTCTCGGCTGTTTACTTCTTACTACTTTTTTGTATTGTATTACTAGCTTTCCTTGTCTTTCGTCCTCACTATGTACTCTTATGCAAACATTGTTGTTCTTATTCTAATGTATAGCCACCGGCTCCTATGTTTACCCAAAAAAAAAAAAGAAGAAAAGAAGAGTAGAAGAAAGCATATAGCTTGAGATGCAAGATTATAAAGAAAAACAGGCATAAGATTCTCTTTAGGTGTCTTACTTCCCATTGTCCCAACAGGAGATTTTGAGTCTCCTTATGTGATATGCCAATAGCTAAGAAAGGAGGATTCCAAACAACACATAAGCATCAAACATAATTCAGCCAGATTCAATAAGGTATTCTAGGTGAGCTTTAAATGAGGAAAATATTAAACTTGGGATGCAACTGAATTTGTAATTATAATAACAAGTTACATTGCGGTAATATATAGACAGTTAATTCACAAGCATAAGCACAACAATATAAGATTTTTAGATAGAGAAATCTATGCCATCTTTTTATGTACTCCTGAAAGCAAAATCACATTTATCCAGTGCCTCCACCTGGAAACAATAACAAGTAATAGCATATTAACTTATTTAGTATTTAATTCTGCTTACCATGTCAAGTTATTAAATTAATAGGTTAGAAATGGAATTTGTTATGGATTTGTACTTCGGCCTTGGCTATGATATTCTCAGCTCTGGCCGCATTATAGGAGATGGATGCCGGTAGGAATACAGATGTGACATAGATGAAGGCTGCTGGACGCACCCGCCAACAGTGGTTCTCAACTCCTCGGCTTCGGATGATCTATTCTAGATCATCCTCCGCCAGATTGCCTAAGACCGATATGCACCCGATGGCCTCCATGATCTCGACTGTGGATTACCTACTATAGCTCGTATATTGCCGATTAATTTCAGCCAACTTAAGATCGAATGCTTGCTCCATGGACTCTAGAATCTCGACACAGGACGACCTATTATAGTTTGTCCTTGACCGAGCTAAACTCACTAGATCCGTCTCTCCTTCAAATTGGAAAAATCTAGATAGAGTGAAATTCCTCCATGATCGAGTCTCCCATAAAAAGACAATATCTTATCCGAATCAATCTATGCGACAAATCTGAAAATTATCAAGACTCCGAGATGGATACGACTCCAACTCTTCTTCTATAATAAAGGCTCTGAGACCCTCCAAGATACGCAGTCGACTCCCAGCTCTCTCCTCTCATTATTCTCCATCTCGTAACTTGAGCATCGGAGGGTCTTCATCAGAGAACACCACCTGGTGAGGATTTCTTTGTAGATGTTCGGGTAAAGCTCTAGCAGTGGTTCTATCTCGGCCACATCTACTTTGGCGGCCGATCTTAGATGGAGAGATCAGGAGCAACAGAATTCATTTCATAATATACAACATTACAGCAACAAATATCAAATTAAAGGAAACAGGAACAGACCATGTCCAACAAGCCATTCAAGAAAAGAGATTTGTCTCCTCCGATAACCACAGTTTCCAAAATATCTTTCTTTATGCTATCATGCCGTTCAAACAATCAAATGTTCAAAAAAGTCATCCAAAAGGCCAAGATGTCGAGCTTCATCCATCCTGCATTCTACAAAATTCCGTATTCTGTAAAAAGTGGCCGAGTGATCCTTCCGTAGGCATCCCAAAATTATCAGTAATGATCTTTAAAACACAATCATGGCATGTATCATACTTTTGCCGAAACTGCAAATTCTAAATTGATATCTCCAGATGCCTCAGTAGCCCACCATCATCATATTCCCATAGAGAAGTTGTAGCGCATGCAATCATAATCCTTAGAGTAATCTACCAGTCTATGGAGATTTATGCTATATTTTTACTTAGAAAGCATACAGTATAGAGATCTAAGATGGAATAACTCGCAGAAGCATTGCTGTGCATGACTGCACGTTGTATATATACAACCCTTACTATGTCCTATGCTTAACAATAATGCATGCATGTACGTAGATCCAATTCTAGGAATGTAGGGATCCCATTGCAAGCAACAATATTGCATGTTGCATGTGTTTGTGTGCACAAACTGTATTTTGATTGCGCATTTTGAAGTATTTTCAGATCTCTTGCCAACTTTCAGGTGTTATTTATTTGAATTTATGTTGTCCCCGGAAATAATTTGGAGGAAAAAACTTACGATCTATAACCAAAGTTTCTCCTGTTCAAGTCAGACCGACTCTAACTCCTCTTCAACTCTATCAGAAGTTAGGAAATTCCAGCCTCCACTATCCATAAATCTTTCCCCGCCTCCTCTTCATGCATCATTGTCATCAAGAGTCCCTTTTTCCTTTTCTTCCAGAAGAATTGAAATGACAGCAATCTGTCACCTTTCCTCACAATGATGCCCTCATCGGGACGTACTCACCGAAGCCTACAACAATACCAACAGCGTCCCTAATGTCACCCTTTACTGGTCATCATTGCCAGCCAAGATCTACTAAGAGACTTCCAGATTCGACCAACAAGTCACATCTCCTGTTCTACCCTTGTTTCCCTACTTTTCTCTTTCTAGCAACTATCACCACCAACCATCTCCTCGTTGATGATCTTTGACCTCCCAATGGAGCCTTAGTTGCTAGTGAGTGAGCCAAGCATCATCATCACCACCAACCATTACTGTTGGCTGCTACCTTCTGGCAACCGCCACCACTACACCCGCCCTTTCGCTCCTCTTCCTCTGTTCTGAAAAGGACCTTCGTTCTCTCTCTCTGTGATAACATGAATCTCAAAGCAGCCAAAAGAAAAAAAAAAAAAAAAAAGAAGAAGACTCTCTATAGGAGTCTTCTTTTTCTTCTTCTTCTTTGGTGAATCTCGGGAAGAATGGGAGTCCTAGGGCCACTGAAACCCTAGGACTCTCTATAAATAAACCCCTCCCCCTCCCTAAGGCCCTCCACCGGCAAAGATCGAGTCTCTTTCTCCCTCTTTCCTCCCATTGAAGCTGCGGCCTCTCTTGCTTGTGCCCACCAAAAAATGAAGCCAAGATGCCACTGGAGCTTGAGGTAAGCCCCGATCCTTCTTCCTCTCTCTCTTTCTTTTCCCCATGGCCCCAAGCCTCATCGCCGGCCACTGACTTTGCCGAAAATCCACCATGAAGAATCTCCTATTTTCATGCTTTTCTCCATGATTTTTTTTGACTGGCAGCCACCACTGCCGGCAATCCTCGACTCCACCACCATCGCCCACACCCGCCCCCTGTTGCCAAACCTCCAACCATGCTGCCGCACCTCGTTGGAGCATGAACCACCACCAACACTCACTCCCCTGTTTGGCTAAGAAAAGAAGAAAAGTAGAAGAAGAAGAGAAGAATAGAAGAGAAAGAAAAAAAAAGAAAGAAAAAGAGAAGGAATCTCTCTCTCTCTTATCTCTTTGTACCTTCTCTCTTTCTCTCTCAATCTGATGTATAGATCCTAACATGAACTTGAGATGATGTACCCAAATAAGCCTAGAATCACTTCGATATCTGTGCAGAATGTCGAATCCCATTCCATCCAGGTTGAAGATCATTGAAATCTACTATTGATGAATCCTATTGATCGATATTGATCTTGATCCAATCTATGCTTCATGATTCTATGATTAAGTCACTTAGATCTGACCCTCGGCCTGAAGACTCTGAATTGCCTCGATGCTTGGACAACCTGTTGGACTGACCATCCCACCTATAGTCTTTTTTTCTTATGATTGAATGTATCGAGTAAAAATTAATTATACTTTTAATATGTTAAATAGGTTTGATAAATTCATCAAGTGAAGTTTGAAGGGCTAGGATGGAAGAGGTAAGTAACCCCAATACTTCTTATTTATCTTTGAATTATCAATTATTTTATCATAAAAAAATTATTTTATGCTTTAATAAATAAGGATCAAGCATATGTATTATGAAACTCATGTTTATCGTAAAAGAGTGATTCCATGAAAATTTTGATATAAATGACTTGCTTATGAAATATGAATTTTATATTTTTGAAATTTATGTTTTGTCATGAAAAAAATAATTTCAAAATTATTTTATCTTTAAAAATTACTTATAGAGTATGAGCTCTATAAAATTATCTAGTATTTTATTTATGCATGATTTAAGAAATAATATTCGATGAAGTATGATTTAAGAATGCTTTCTTTAAGAAAATATGATTTAAAAAGTATGATTATGAGCTTTTAGATAACTATGTATGACCCTGTCAGCAAATTACAATAGTTGGTATACGGCTCTCGCCAGCGGATTATAGTAGCTTAGCACACGACCTCGTCAGCGGGTTATCGTAGCTTGACACACGAGCTTCACCAGTGGATTATAATAGCTCGACATACGATCCTCACCAATATATTATAATAGCTGGTATGATTTGATTATGGCCCTATCATGGGTATAAAGTGATCTTAGCATTTAGTCTGAGAGAATTATTAAGAATTATGATGTGACAAAATAACAGATGATTTATGATTTTATCTATAAAGTTAAATGATTTATAAATTTATTTATGCTTTGTATTAAAAACTATGTTTATGTAAATTGCATGATTTATGCATATGCAAGAGCATGATTGATTTATGATATACTGTTATTATGAAGATTTTATATTTCAATGATAATCATCTTCTCAAAATGATTTATTGATGTATGTATAAACTTATACTTGATCTGAATAAGAATGTATAAGGTTTACTTACTGAACTTGTATAGCTCATTATTTTTTTTCTTTCTTTATCGAGATAAATAAGCTAGGAATGAATGATGATTCAGGCTTAAGAGTCTATGCTAGCGAGCTTGAAGATTTTACAGCTGAATCATAATTTATAGGATGAATAGGGATTTGTAGTAAATTATTTATGAAGTATGAGATATAGATTTGATATTTGATTTCGGATTTAAATACTTTGAACCAATCTTGATTTAATTACTTGATAAATGATGAAATTGAATCCTTATTATATTTATTTATGATAGATTTTAGTTGATTATAATTTATAAGCTTCATGTTATTAAGAACGGTACCCTCGATAGCATGGCCGTATTATGTTTTGGATTTGGAGTATGATATTTTATGGTATCAGAGTAATAGGTTTGATTATGGGTAGAATTTAAAATCTAGCAATAGATAATTAGGTCTTATTTAGTTAGATTACATTTAATTGAATGAGAATAGATAAGTTTCTTCGTGTTCTTGTGGCTCATTTAAGATAGATAATTAATGCTAGTATTTTGATACGTGATGATAAGTAACAAAGAGGATGATGTTCTGATGAATCCTCCCACTACGAAGAGAGGAGCAAGGAGGACTACAAGAGGAGATGCCAACCAACCGGTTGACCAGGCCCCTAATGCACCAATCACTCGAGCAAATATTACTAGAGTGTGCCAAATGGTGGCTCAATTAATTCAATAGCAACAATAGATACAAGCTGCTCCTTGACCTATGCCATTTTAAAGTCATATTACGAGATATTTAGAAGGCTCAACCCACCACTATTTGAGGGTGGACTTGACCCTTTGGTTGCAAAGATATAGATTCAAAAAATGGAAAAGATGTTTGATGTGCTATAGTATCCTAAGGATGTAAGTTTAAGCTAGCCATTCCCATGGTAAAAGGAAACGCCAAGTTTTGGTGGACTACAATAAAGGTTGCATATGGAAATAATGATAATTAGCTGATATGGGAGGAGTTCAAAAGATATTTTATGATCAGTATTTTTCTAAGTCAATTAGATTAGTAAAATATAATGAGTTCTTGACCTTAAGGTAGAAAGATGACATGACAGTACTGGAATATGCAAACAAATTCAATGAGTTAGGTCAATTTTGCCCCCAGCTTATACAGTCTGAAAGAAGCAAAGTAAATAAATTTGAGCATGTTTTAAGATATAAAATTCAGTCTCGCTTATCCTCTTACCATTTTAACAACTATAAGGATGTACTGAAATGAGCTTTAAAAGTTGAATCAGATATTAAAAGATAAGAATAAGAAAAAAAAGATAGAAAGAGGTCTAGACCAAGAGAAACTCGGAGTGACTAATATGAAAACTTAGAGAACAACTCTAAGAAGAAGAAGGGAGCAGAGACTTGTGGGTATTGCAGCAAAAATCATCATGAACCTTGTCTTAAGAAGCTTGGAGTATGTTATCAGTGGAGCAAATGGTGACATTTGGCATGGGAATATCCTAGTAAGAAATAAATGACTCTAAAGCTGTTGGCTTAGTTGAACAAGGACACAAAGGAATGCATGAATATTTACCTTGACTTTGCAGGATACTATGACAAGCAATAATATAGCGATAGGTATAGTTTCAATCAACTTAAGAAGATACCTGTGTGATTATTGATTATAGCTATTTCATTTTTTATAGTTTACTATATCTTTGAATTATATATTTTAGAAATTGGATAAGCCATTTCTATTATAAAGTTATTTATGACGAACTTGTATATAAAACAAAAAAATTACATTCCTCAAAAATGAAGCTAGTTAATAGAAAATAGTTCAGAATATGAGATCTAAAAGTATGGCTTAGATGAAAGTTTTATAGCGAAAGTATGGTGAAGATGATTTGAAGATTAAGTATCTTTATTATTTGAAATAAAATATATCAAGTTTCAAGAATGAAACTCTTTAAGGGGGTTAGAATGTGATAACCTGAATCTCAAAGTAGCCAAAGAAAAAAATAGAAAGAAGACTCTCGATAGGAGTATTCTTCTTTGGTGATTCTCGAGAAGAATGGGAGTCCTAGGGCCATCGGGACCCTAGGGCTCTCTATAAATAAACCCCTCCCCTCTCTAAGGCTCTCCACCGATGAAGATCAAGTCTCTTTCTTCTTTTTTCTCCCATTGAAGCTGCGGCCTCCCTTGCTTGTGCCCATCAGAAAATGAAGCCAAGATGCCATCGGAGCTCAAGGTAAGCCCTGACTCTTCTTCCTCTCCCTCTTCCCTTTCTCTCCATGGCCCCAAGCCTTGCCACTGGCCACCAACTTTGCCAAAAATTCACAACGAAGAATCTCCTATTTTCATGCTTTTCCCCATGATTTTTCTTGACCGACAGCCACAGTCGCCGACCATCCTCTGCTCCACCACTGCTGGCCACACCTCACCATCTATTGTCGAACCTCTAATCGTGCTACCGCACCTCACCGGAGCATGAACCACCACCAACACTTGCTCCCCTGTGGGCTAAGAAAAGAAGAAAGAAGAAG
>KE505546.1:124748-139447 GCA_000441515.1 Elaeis oleifera
AAGAAGAAAAGAAGAAGAAGAAGAGAAGAAAAGAAAAGAAAAGAAAAAAAAAGGAAAAGAGAGAAAAGGGATCTCTCTCTTGTATCTCTCTGTACCCTCTCTCTTTCTCTCTCTATCTGATCCATGGATCTTAGCATGAACTCGAGATGATGTACCCAAATAAGCCTAGAATCACTTCGATATCTATGCAAGATGTCAAAGAACCCCATCCCGGCTATGTCAAATACCCCTGAAATTCACTATTGATGAATCCTATTGATTGATATTGATCTTGATCCAATCTATGCTTCATGATTTTTTGATTAAGTCACTTAGATCTGATCATCGACTAGAAGGTCTTAAATTACCCTGATGCTTGGACAATTTGTTGGACCGACCATCCCACCTACAGTCTTCTTTTTATGATTGAATTTATCGAATAGAAATTGATTATACTTTAATATGTTAAACAAGTTTGATAAATTCAGCGAGTGAAGTTTAAAGGGCTAGGATGGAAGAGATAAGTAACTCTAATACCTTTTACTTATTTTGAACTATCAAATATTTATCATAAAAAGAGTTATTTATGTTTTAATAAATAAGGATTAAGCATATGTATTATGAAATTCATGTCCCTCGTAAAATAGTGATTCTGTGAAAATTTTGATATAAATGCCTTGTTATGAAATATAAATTTTATATTTCTAAATTTATGTTTGTCATGAAAAGAATGATTTCAAAATTATTTACCTTTAAAATTACTTATGTACTATGAGCTCCATAAATTATCTAAAGTTTATTATATATGATTTAAGAAATAGGATTCGATGAAGTATGATTTAAGAATGCTTGCTTTAAAAAATATGATTTAAAATTATGACTATAGGCTCTCACATAGCTATGTGGGTCCTGCCAGCAATAGTTGGCATACGGTCCTCACCAGTGGGATATAGTAGCTTTGTGCACGGCTCTTGCCAGTAGGTTATAGTAGCTTGGCATATGACTCTCGTCAATAGGTTATAGTAGCTTGACATACGGTCCTCGCCTGTGGGTTATAATAGCTCGACACATGGCCCTCACCAATGGGTCATAGTAGTTGGTATGATTGGATTATGATCCTGTTACGGATATAAAGTGACCTTAACATTTAGTCTGAAAAAATTATTAAGAATTATAATATGATAAAATAATAAATGATTTATAACTTTATCTATAAACTTAACATGATTTATGAATTTATTTATGCTATGTATTAAAACTATGTTTATATAAATTATATGATTTATGCATATACAAGAGCATGATTGATTTATAATATACTATTATTATGAAGATTTATGTTCCGATGATAATCATCTTCTTGAAATGATTTATTGATGCATTTATAAACTTATGCTTGATCTAAATAAGAATGTAAAAGATTTACTTACTGAGCTAGTGTAGCTCATATATTTTTTTTCTATCCAGACGAATAAGGTTAGGAACAAAAGATGATCCAGGTTTGAAGATCTATGCTAGCGAGCTTAAAAATTTACAACTGAATTATAATTTATAGGATAATTATGAATTTGTAGTAATTATTTATGAATTACGAGACATGGGTTTGATATTTAATTTTAGATTTAGATGCTCTGAATCAATCTTGATTTAATTACTTGATGAATCATGAAATTGAATTCTTATTATATTTTATTGATGATGGATTTTAGCTGATTATGATTGATAAGCTTCATGTTATTAAGGACAGTACCCCTAGATATCATAACCATTTTATGTCCTGAATTTGAGGTGTGATACACACACACACTCTCTCTCTCTCCATAGCTTAGTGGTATCGTGGGAGGATCCCAAATACTATGTGGAACCCAACTTGACCCTAAAGATTGTGATGGACCAGCATCGTTATGACGATCTATCATGTTGATTTTCTCCCATAAAGCACCCCTGAACCCCATCTTGATAATTTCTGTAGTACGACTTTTGCATATTTTGGCTTCTTGTTTTGTGATCCAATGGTTGAGTAACCTAGAGCTGATCCATCGGAACAATAGGACACCATTATCCCATTAGTCATGTCCTTTATCTCTCTCATAATTTTTCGACAATCAGTCGAAATTACTCTACAACTTTTTCTAATTATTTGTTTTGGTTCTATAAGCGAGCCATTCTTCAGGTATGATGATGTTGAGAAGAGTGTTATACACTATAATTCTTAAATTGAGGTGAAACCCTAACTTTTATTATTTAAATTTGAATTAGATAAGGATAGAGAAATTAGAGTAATCAGATATTAAAACTCTAAAATTAGAAAATTAGAAATAATTTATTATCTATTATGTTGATGGTTAATTAAGGATGTGAGACCTAGCCAAAATAGGGGAGACCCCTATTTATCCTCGATGGAGGAGGAAAAGTCCTCCTCTATCACAACTTCATCGGAAGCTAGGAAACCTAGCCTCCATGTCTATTTAACCCCCCTAACCCCTCCACCAATGTCCATCGTAGCTGCTACTCGTTCTTCTCCATCTTCCCCATTGGTCACCAACGGTTTGAACCCATTGTGCTTGCCACCGATTGTAGCCCAAGCCCTCGCCGAAGTCAAGGTAAGATCCCTTAATCCTCTCCTGCTTATTCTCTTCTTAAACTCTCATCGCCAGTCATGTTCCTTGCCAGAAAATCTAAAGAAAATCTCCTATTTTCATATATGAAAATCTTGTTAGATATTCCTTTTCCGACCTTCTTCACTGCTGACGCTCATTGCCAGAGTGAAGACTTGTACCCTTTGTCATGTCCAGCCAATGTTGGAGTCCCATCATTGGAGAACCATGAAATCTTGGAGAAAAGGGGCCGAGACCCCTATTTTTACCATTTTTCTTGCATCGATGGCCTTGTCGCTACCGCCGGTAGCCTTGTCACCATTGTTGGTGGCCTTGTTGCCAGTCTCCCATATCTCCACAACCACCTTCACCAGAAAGAAGCTCTCCTATTTGGAGAAGAAGGGCGACCTGATGGTCCCTTGTTTTGCTAAGAATCCATGGAAAGAGAAGGAAGAAAAAAGAAAGAAAAGAAGAAAATAAAAAAGAAGAAAGAAAGAAAAAGAGAAGAGAGTTCCTCTCTCTCCACTTCCTCTCTCTAGTTTCATCTCTCTAGCCTCTCTTTCTCTTATTTGTCTTGTTTGAACTTTCTCTCTCTTCTCAAGTCTCTTTTCTCTCTCTAGGGGTAGTTGACCCCAAGCCTCTCTTGTAAGTCATATTGTTTTCGGTACATGGGCTCTGACCCATAACTATCGAATAGCATATCGGCCTCCATCTAAGTCCTTGTTCGACCCCAATAGATTTGGACATCCTTAATCTTTATATGTCAGCCATATTTTGGTATGATTCTTGATCGAGTGGAACTAGCTTAGTTAGACAAATCAAGTTATGGGACCATATTGTCCGACCAGCCTTGTTCTTCTTCATCATTGTCGGGCATGAACCATATCCCTAATAATACCTTAATATGATTCATCTGGGTTCTTCAGAGCTTCTTAATTTGTTAAGATTTTTAAGTCATTAATGATTAAATTAATTAATTGTTAATGATATTGAATACGTGAAGCCAACCAATCTAATTGAAGTCAGCTTTTGAAGCATGACAAGATAAGTAACCTAACACTTCAAGCATATTTTTGAATGATCTTTTGAAAATTATAATTAGTTATTTTATTTGATTTATGCTCTCTATTTTTAGTTTAATAAATGCGTCGAGCATGTGTTGTTTTATTCTTGAGAATAATTTATTTTAAATATATAATTTGCTTTGAGAAATAAATTTAACAAACTTAACTAAAGAACTTATGAAATTGCTTTTATATATGTTCTTAGCATGGCTATGACATGGCCCACCAATGGAGATTATACATTAGACCAATCAACTTATAATCTGAGAAACTAATTTTGACACTAAGTCATTGGTGATTAAAATAGTGGTATATATTATGTGGCACTTTGTGCAACATATTTCTGTTATCAAACCCATATCACTGGGTTACATGACGGTAGCTTGATATTGAGTTTATTATCAGTTTATGAAAACTAATTATTTTTAAAAAAATATGTGTTATTTGAGATTTGTTCCTTCCAGTCAATATTATTGCGTAGCATGCTTAGACCCTACTTTGATGTATTATGTTGCTTACTGGACTAATGTAACTCATTATTTTTTTCAGATCATGAATCATGATTACTCGACATGTGGGGGATTGCACTAGATCATTTAGAGAGATTTGAGTTTTTAGATTTTTAGCTTAGTTTGATTTATTTTGGATATTTATTTGGATGGAACATTATTATTTATGTTACGAAAGATATTTGTTATAAAAAAGAATTTAATTAGCTTTTTATTAGATTGATTTTTGAGAACTGAGGGCTTATTATCATCATCATCATCATCATCATTTTGAAATTTTATGACTCGATCTATAGACTTGCATTCTTGTATGGCCTAGTCTGCAAGCATGCGGCATCTGTCACTTGCTCGGTTCGAAGAGTGACAAAAGACTAGTTAGATTTATATTGTTTTAAATTAATTAGATATGTTAGGTGTGGATTGATACACACTGTATCTAAATTTGTCCATGGTTGAGGTAAGAATCCCTATACACGATCACATGTACGTATATATGTTTATTTATGTATTTATATATGTATAAGTATTGATGATTTGTTGTTTTACATGGGATGATTATTGTTCATCGCATGATTGCCGTAATAAATATGTAATATATGATTTTTTTGTATGCATGCATCAAATATCAATGATTTTGATTTCTTGGAATATGATATAGGTTACTTTGAAATTTGGCAAGAAGTACAATAGTAACTTATAAGGATAAATTGAATAACTTGATGCTTGAAAAAGAGGTATTTAGACTAACCATGTTAGTATAGATTACGCTATCAAAGGCTGAAAATATCATACTATTGATTATCCCAAAATGTGGTATTATAGATTGCCCCATCATGAGTGAAAAATGTGATCATTATTAGTCTCAAATCAAAAATAAATATATGCATGAGAACCTATGGAGACTTTGGGCTAATCTAGTTACTATCAATTGCCCCAAAGCAAATGGAAATTTGGCACTATAGATTGTCCCATCACAAGTGAGAAATGTAACTGATCATAAAAAGAGGAGGGGTGGGGGCACTAAATATTATAAAATAGAATAGAAAGAAATACTAATTAAGTGGAAAGGAATGAAAAAATGAGACTTCTTATTGTCGACGGATTTATCACATTCTCTGCCATACATCATATATATATATATATATATATATGTATGTATGTATGTATATAGCTTTGAAATTTAACTAAAATATTAAATAAATAAAACAAAGCAACAACCAACTCTAACAAAATAACAACTTTAGAACTACCCAATATCTCCATCTAATTAACCAACTCTAACAAAATAACATCTTCATATTTATCCATCTAGAACTATCCAAATAAAATATCTAATTAATAATTAAGTTTATCTTTTCAACATCCCTCCTTAAACTTAATTCTCTTCCATCAATAATTCCAAGTGAATCCTTCAATTTGCAAAATATTTTAGAGTTAAGGGGCTTTGTGAAAATATCCGCAATTTGATCTCAGGACTTTATATACTTCAATTCTATCTCCTTCTTCTTGACTTAGTCTCGAATACAATGAAAACGTATGTCAATGCGCTTGCTCCATTCATGGTAGATTGGAATCTTGGCTAGTGTGATCGTCGAGTTATTATTGATATAGATTCTGGTAGCATCATCTTGTGCTTGTTGTATTGCCTTCAAAAGATTTTGTAGCTATATAGCATGATATACACGTGAAGAGGCCACAATATATTCAGCTTTATATGTTGAAAGTGTCACTATCGGTTGTTTCTTCAAAATCCATGTAAATACAGTGTCATCTAAACAAAATGTGAATCCAATCATGCTTTTTGGGTATTCTAGATTTCCACCCCTATCATTGTCCGAATAGCCAACTAAATGAAAATCGTTAGAAATCAAATAGAATAATCTATGATTGAGAGTACCTTTATATAATGCATAATTCAGTTTGCAGCTTTTAAATGTATCGACTTTGGCTCCTGCATGAAGCGACTAATTAGCCTTACGTCATATAAAATGTCTGACCGTGCGCATGTCAAGTACCTCGAGTTCCTAATAATAATCTTGAAATATATTGGATCGACTATTGCTCCATCATTGTGCTTTGATAATTTGGTCCCATATTTGACTAGTGTACAAACCAACTTGCAATTCTCCATCTTAAATCTTTTGAGTATCCCCTCCGTATAAGTCTCTTGAGATATAAAAATGCCCTCCTTATTTTGCAAGACTTCAATCCCAAGAAAGTATGACATAAGGCCATTGTCCATCATCTCGAACTTCTGAATTATGGCTTGCATGAATTCTTTGAACATCATCAGATTATTACCTATAAAATCAAATCATCTACATATAAAGAGATTAGTAAAATGTCCTCCCTATTTTTATTGGATTTCATGTAAAGGGTGCTTTCATATAGGTATTGGAGGTAGCCATTTCTCTTGAAGTGCACATCAATTCTTGTATTCCACACCCTCAGTGCTTACTTTAGACCATATAATGTCTTTTAAATTTGTAGATCTTTGATTCATGTCTCTTTATCATATAACCTATCGATTGCTCCGCATAGGCCTGTTTATCCATATAGCCATTCAACAATGCTGATTTTAAGTCCATTTAGAAAACCAACCATTTATATTATGCTGTAATAGATAAAATTAAGAGAATAGTATCCATACAAATAATAGGGACAAATACTTCATTGTAGTCAATTCTAGCCTTCTGTTTGTACCCTTTAGCTACCAATCTGGCTTTATATCTCCCCACTACGTCTTTTATATTTTTCTTCACTTTGTAACTTTACTCTGATAGCTTTTCATCCTTTAGGAAGAGCGGTCAACTCCTATGTATGATCTTTCTTAATGGTTTTCATCTCTTCATCCATCATATTCTTTCACTTTTCACTTTTTATGGCATCTTCAAACTCAACAGACTTATAATCTATAAAAGATAAATAAGGTGTACTTTATTTATTATCTTATATAGTTGTTTTATACGTCTTATCTTTTGTGGTACTCTTGAACTGCCATCCGATGATGAATCTGATGAAGTGGATGATAATGGTGTTAGTGAAGGTATTGGTATTGAGGGCGGTGGAGTAGCAAATGAAGATTTTTCAACTTCAATCTGAGCAGGCTTATTTCCCATGATCTGGCCAACCTTGCTGTGCCAAACTCCATTCAACTTCCTCATTGAACTCCATATCTCTACTAATAATTTTAAATTATTAGGATCAAATAACTTATAAGCTTTGGATTTAGTATTGTATTTGATAAAGATGAGCTTTGAGCTTTTGTCATTCGGCTTGGTTCTCCTCTGCTCCGAAATATGCACATAAGCTATGCATCCAAAGACCTTCATATGTGAGATGTTTGGCTTCCTTCATGTCCATACTTCTTGTGGGGTTTTATTCTCTAAGCTTGTTATAGGGCACCGATTCAAAATGTAGATGGCACAAGCTATTGCCTCGGCCTAGAACTCCTTGGGTGAATTTTTGCTTTTAATCATGTTTCACACAATGTTGAGAATAGTGCGGTTCTTCCTCTCCTCTATTTCATTTTGCTGGGCAGTCAATTAATGCCGAATCTCGTCCTCTTCATAAAATACTTCAAATGAATTGGAGGTGAACTCACTGCCTTGATCTGAGCAAATGACTTTGACAAAATAACCACTCTCATTTTCAACAATCGTCTTGAACTTCTTGAACATATTATAAACTTCTGCTTTCTCTTTCAAAAAATATACCTAGATTTCCTATATAATCATCAATAAAAGTCAGAAATATTGACACCTACCGAATGATATGGGGACAATGGGTCAGCATACATCTGTGTGAATGAGTTCAACCGGCTACTATGCTCTGTGTCTTGCCTCATGTGGAAAGCATCTTCTAGGTTGTTTGTCGAGAACACAACCTTCATGCAACTAATCGAGATAGTCAATTTGAGGCAAGCTGTCCACCATCTACTTGTTTGACAATATCCTAAGATTGTCAAAATTGAGATGCTCGAGCCTCAAGTGCCACAATCATGAGGCATCTTTTACATAGACATTCAAGCACTTGGCTACGTCATTCTTGATATTGAGGATGAACATCCTGCTCTTTGACATCTTGACTTGGATAATCAAGTCATTAATATTATTTCTCAAATAAATTTTTATCTTTATATAGATATTATAATCCTTTCAACTAATTATTTCAAACTTAAAATATTAGTCTTCATATCTGAAACATAATATACATCAGAATAAATTGATGACTATTATCTTTGAGACAGATCAGAATTTTATCTTTTTCTTTTATCAGAACCTTCAAAGAATCTCTAAAAGAGATTTATCTTTCCATTGATTCATCTAACTCTGCAAACATACTTCTATAACTGCACATGTGATTAATTGCCCATTATCCAAATACCAACTTTCTTGTCTATTGGCTTTATCTCCTTTATAAGCTAACAATAATAATGGATCCTCTTCCATTGTCTCAATATAATTAATTGCCTCTTCAACTTGATTATTTTATTATAAAAACACTCAGAGGTATAATGTCCATATTTTTTACAAGTATGACATTGAACTTTAAATTTATACCTCTGACTTTTTGTAACTAGTCTCTCATATCTACTATTTTGATTTGCTTTATCTCTATCTCGTCTTCCTCGTCCATGACCATAGCCATGCTCGTAGCCTCTACTGCGACCTCAGCCTCTGCATTGCTCTTGATCACTTGGGTTTTCATCACCCTTTGATCTTTCCTATGCTTCTTTTAATGAGATCTTTGCTTGAAAAGCATGTTTCAC
The DNA here is from genome assembly GCA_000441515.1 of Elaeis oleifera. Classification (NCBI taxonomy): domain Eukaryota; kingdom Viridiplantae; phylum Streptophyta; class Magnoliopsida; order Arecales; family Arecaceae; genus Elaeis; species Elaeis oleifera. The sequence goes on from KE505546.1 coordinate 133,669, forward strand.
TTCCTCTCAAGCATCAAGAAGTTAAAGCAGCATTTAAGCAATCTAACAGTAACTTCTTTAGACTTCAAAGAGTTCTAATTTTTATTTTATTTATGCTAAAATTCTATACTTTATATTCTTATTTTCTTTACAAGTTTCTTTTGAGAAAGAAACTTGAGATTTAGGCCCGTCTAAATTCGAAATTAGATATTATAGGTTTTGGTCGATGAGCCCGTAAAACTAACTGGATTGATTGATTGTGAACTTAGAAAATAATCAATGTACAATTTTGATTGGTGATCCAAAAAAATTAACAAGATTTATTGTGAGTTCGAGTAAATAAATGCTCTGTAATCAGACTGATTATAGTAAATTTTAAAAAAGCTCAAAAGTAGATGTAGGTGTGGGATTGTACCGAACCACTAAAAATTATGTGTTTGTATTATGACTTTTCTTGCTTGCTTTATTTTGCTTTCAATCCCTGTTTAGCATTTAGGGCATGAGCTCGGGTTGGCCTGAGGCCCATCGGGTTGGGCCGACTCGGGCCCTAGCCCAAAAGAATTCAGATCCGGTCCGAAAGAATTTAGATCGGGCTTGGGCCTAAATACAGAGCCCGCTTATATTTCGGGCTAGGCTAAAGCCTACCTTTAGCTCGGCCAGGGCCCGGCCCGAGCCCAGGCCCGAATGTCAGCCCGAAGTTCAGCCCGAGGCCCGAACCCAGTTGAAGCTATGTAATCCTCATTTTGATTAGAAAATCCTTAGAATAACATACAGTGTTTATTTAAGATCAAAAAGTTCATGATAAATTTTTTATCAGATTGTAGAGAGAGCATTTGGCTCAATGGAAACTTTGTTTTTTTGACAAAGAGCACATCACCAAGTGGTGATGGTTGAATAGGACAATTATTCAATCACCAATACTCAAAACACTTTCACCATGTGATGTGTGGGCTCCTATGATCTTTGCTCATGTAATGTTAGATCTGCCTGGGGGTGATAAATCATCATCATGACTATCTAAAGTTTATGTTTCCGAATTTTCCTTTCAGCCTTGAGCTTTTTATAGAAGAGGTTTCAAATCCGGGTGGTAAGGTATGGAATTTAGGCTGCAGGTTTTATATTGGCTCCTCATTCCACCAAAAAAAAAAAAAGGATCTATTCCAAATGACAATAAATGGCCAATGGGTTTCTCTACTTCGAGCCGGGCTCGGGCTAGACTCGGGCCAAGCAGGGCCTCGAGCTGGCCCGAATGGATTCGAGCTGGGCTCGGGCCTGGGTTTTTATAAATAATCAAGCTGCCCAAAAATATTTTTCAGGCCAAGCTCGGGTAGAGATAGGGCCCGACCCAGTCCTGTCCGGTTTCATCTCTGTTAACATTGTTTTAATTCTTGCATAGCTTCTCTTATATCTTGATCCTACTACTACATATATCCAGCACTTTATAGATGCTTTAGTTAAGTTAGTTGAAGCACATATCTGTCTAGATATCAATTTGGTTAAAATTTTTAAAGAATCGAATTCACTCCCTCTGCCCCTCTTAAGTTGCTATCTTTCTAGGCAACATTGTGCAAAATTATCTATTCATTTTATGGATGGTATTAATGATGTCAATATCAATAATGAAAGTTTCTGGTTGACTATCATTAAAGTTTATTATTTAACATGTAGCAGATGTTTGGATGTTGAAGCTTTCTATTTATTATAATTTTCAAATTGGTATATTACAGTTTCAAGCTAGGATATTGAACCATATTTTTACTCTTGTTAATATTAGGATCTGTTGATCCAAAATTTACTTCTTTGTCCTTTGCTTTTCCATCTTTGCTTTGGCATAGGGACGTATAAAATGGTAGTATCAAGTTTCTATAAAAGAGCCTTAATTATGTAGAAAAGAAGGCACAAACTGTCTATCTAACATAGAGGTTAGAAGGTAATCAACACATGGTGAGAGACTAATATTATAGGCAGGGAACCAAATGGTAAAATATATTTCTAATAAAAAGTGTTGCTTGTTTTATAGAAAAGGCATGTACTTAATTCTCAAGCAAAATCTCAAAAACTAAATCATACATATTTTTTTGATAAAATACCTCTTATTCTTTTTCTACAAAATTTTAGAATAATATAACACAGGATAGAAAAGAAAGAGAAGAGAGAAAAGAGAAGAAAGAGCAAAAGAAAAGACAGGAAGGAGTAGAAGAAGATAGAGGAGAGGCAACTCAATATTCTCGAATCTCAATTTCAATAATGCAAAGCCTGTGTTCTCAAATATATAACATATAGACCTAAAATCCCAATAAGAGTCTATATGGAGTAAAATACTAGAATCCTCATAAATTTAGTTCTGGAGTCCAATAAATTTTTTTTCCTAATTCCAATAAATATTTTTTTCTAATTTCTAATTTGTACTTAGCTGAGGAGTGCATAGATCTCCTACAGGATGGTCATCCATCATAATGATATTACTTAACCAAGTTCAAAGTTAAAATGTCACAAGAAAGGCATGGTTAACTGAATAAATTATTTTCTTATGCCTGCCCGCTATCTTGCTGCAAGTAGTAGTCCAATGCACGCCATCTAGCAATTGTCAACATGCTTGGATTATCAAAGCTTAACAGCGAACCAACTCTAGCTAGATAGACCTAATGTTGTTAATTGTATAATCTTCATGAAATGTGCAAGTTTTAGCTCTCACACATGAGAGTGTTTTGCACATGTGTGTGTAATGAGTTTTTTATATAAAAAAAGGGACTCAAGAAAAAAGAAAACAAGAACTAATTCATGGGAACCAACATTTTTTCCAAAATAAGTAAAGATGAATGCAAATCAGAAGTTGCATGCAATGCATGTTAATACTGGAAATTTTTTTGAAGTAATATCTCAAGCTAGATCATTAATATTGGCAATATTTTTGGTAAACAATTGGCCATTTTTGTAGAAGCCATATCTCAAGCTCTTAATTATTATGACCACCACAATGGAGTCCTAATCACCTCCAAATTCCATCCAACACTCCTGTCTATCTTACACTGATAAGTACCCTCTACATAAGAATCTGTGAGAACTACACTACGCATTTCTTATTAAAACAAGAATGAGAACCATGTCTTTATGTAGTGTCATTCATCAACGATCCTTTAATTGCCTATGCCTTTCAATTTCCTTTTCGCCACATATTCCATTGTTATTATATAGTCTCTACTTGAGTCCGGAATTGATGACTTGGCTAAACTTGAGCCATGCTTGAGCCCTTTGGCAACCCTAGCTACAACAATGCTAATCAAGAATGTAATAATTTGAAATTCTATTTACCTCTATTGTTCCATACATCTGATAATGATCCCAAAACTGGTGCTCCCTTTAAGGTTTTCTGTTCATTGCCAAAAACTAATAGGAACATTTCTTTTGTGCTTGCTATCCTTTGAGGATTTTACCTAACAAGATCTTGGTTGATACAGTAGATTACTAATAAGAAAATATAACTTGAAAATCATAAAAATGGGACAGATATCTCATGCAAATAAATTGCATAGCTCTTCTATTGCATATCTATGGTGTATATACCACATTGTATAGGTTGTCACTGACTAGCAATCAAGAAGTTGCATAACAGCTCTGCAACATTTTTGTGCAAGATTGATGCAGTGCAGTAGCAAAGCTATGTAACATGAAAGCCATATCCACCAAGATTTCATACCTGGCATCCTGATCCAAGTGAGCCCCCTTGCTCACATGTAGCATCTCGAACAATGGAACCAAGTATCTTTTGACATATTTTAGTTTAGTAGTAACTTTGTATCTCTCAACATGGAAACCTTTAATTAAAAGATGTTGTTGTGTTTCATCCTCTGCATTCATAACCATTAGTAATATTATAATACAATGCCTTTCTTGTCTTAGATGCATAAGTGGAGCGTGACGTTATGTGTACAGAAATTAGTTACATCGACTATTCGATATGGGAAAGGAGATGCTAGTGTGATGTGAGGGGCTTGGAGTAGCTAAAATATTGCTTTCTTTCTAAAGGAATCAGCTTATCCTAATCACAGGATTTAGGTTTATATAACATACATCTTACAATTTTTTTCTGATAAAAACTGTGAAGATGTTTATCAGAATTGCTAAATGAAGTAGAACTTGTTTAATCACAAACTGTATAAATAAGAATTGTTTTTACTTAAAATTGGCTTCACAACCTCATGGCTTCTTTTCTTGAGGATGGAAAAAAGCAGATGTCATCCAAACAGTGGATTCAGTGACTGTGCCAATGGAACAAGAGAGATTGATTCCATGTAAGGTCTCAAGGAGTAGAAAGGCAGGAGCATTAGTTCCAAAGCTATGAAGTTCGGATATTTGTAGATATGCTTCCAAACTTTAATATCTGATGCTGCCAAAAACAAAGTTTCATTGCATAGCTCCAAAACATTAGTACCAAAAGTTATTTCATTGAATACTGAAAAATAATCATTTTGTGAGAAAAACAAAGATTTTCAAAAAAAACAGCTTAATATACTATATTTATGGTGCATCCTTGACTCTAAATTAATCACAAAGATCACCAAGAAAATCAATAATGTATGAACCCAGTACATTAATATGTAAAGAATGGTTTCATCAATCCATAACCAGTGGTTGCATGTGGAACACATGGATCTTAGACTAGTTAATTTATAAAGCAAACAGAAAAAATTTCCAACATCTGTGTTTTTTCCCTTCTTTTGTGGGGATGGAGGTATTCATCTCTGTAGTATTTTAATATGCTCAACCTATATAGTTCACAACTTTGATGACGTCTAAGCATCGGATATGTTCTAGAATGCGAATTAGCCTACTAACCTCGATCTCACTTCGCCTTGCAACATGAGACCTTTTTTTTAGCAGAGACAGCGTATAACTGGGAATGCAGGTTCTGGCACATCTCTTTTTTGGTTCTGCCAAAGCTCATTATTAAGGAACAAGGCACTAGTGGGTTTTACCTATTAGTTTAAGAGCCAGCCTCAGATAAGGAGAATAAGTCCAGATTCTCCGCAAGAAACCAGAGATTAAAAAAAAAATTCATTTTGAGCGCCGCTGTGGCGCTGGCATTGCTCCACATCTTTCCGTTCAACCCAAAAATTTTTCTCGCTTGAGGCATCCAACGATGACGATGCCGTCGGCGGAGGGGAGGGCCGTCTGACGATGGAGGGGAGGTAGCATCAAGGGTGGCACGAAGCTTGAGGCGGAGGTCGGGGGTGGAGATGCTGAAGGGGTATGTGATGGGGGGGCTGATTTGAGCCTGCGAGGCGGTGACAGAGAGCAGTCCCCCTAGTTCGCAAGCCCATCCTTGCCTCCGACTGCCGGCAAGACCGACGACGCCGATGGCCCCGTACATCCATTCTCACAGATCGAGCAGCTCCAACCGAATTTGGAGGCTAGAGCAGCGGCAGTGGTAGAGGGAAGGGAAGGAGACCACACCGAGCATTCGCTTCCATGCTAGCGATTGGAGAGAGGGAGTCAGGTCCGAATCGGGGGAGGATTAGGATGGAGAGGGAGCGAGGGTTTTTTGAACATGGTAGGGTTTAGGGGAGAAATGGTTGGTTTGGGGGGAGTTTAGGGTTTGAGACCGCTGTGAAAGGGCCTCGAGGTATGTGATTTGGATGAGAGAGAGAGAGAGGAGATTTGTTTGATCTCTTGATGTTAAGAGGGAGCTGAGAAGCAGATAATAAATGGAAGAAAATAAAAAATAGTTTTGATAGGAATTTTTTTTTGAATGAATTGTGGTGTGGAGCTATTTTTTTAATTTTATAAATAATATTTCATG
>KE505546.1:168436-193089 GCA_000441515.1 Elaeis oleifera
GTCCAAGAAGTTGGACGTTCATCTGGCATAGGTGCAAGGCGTGGTGACATCTGGAACAGAAGGCTGCAGGATTTCTTCGACAGGCTGTTGCTCCAACTTTAGGAAGACTTTTGAAGATCTTTCTAATCAGATTTAGATCTAATTTTTGGAGCATAGAATCGTGAGGAGAAGATGTTCCAGATCCTACCTGAGTGGATATTGGTAGAGGCCAGGCACTTGCGTGGCTACATCAGAACCTCAGGTAGTGCTGCGATCATCTACAGGGTAATTGGATTACCCTTGAGGTATGTTTTGTTCTCATATTTTAGATTTAATTTTGAAATCAAAATATCAGATAATAAAATTAGATCTAATAGACATTAGATCTGAAATAGCGTAGGATAAATTAAATTATTCCGCTCCAGATTTGATGAAATCTGGAAGATCCTACACAAAAAAAGATGGTTTTCCTTCAACCAATAGGTTGACCGATACAAATTACAAAGACTCACTCTGAAATCTGAGAATCGTTCTCAGCTTCGAGAAACTCACCCATATCCTTGACTAGGATGCACCTGTATTACCTACTCGTCCATCTCCTGATCAATGAGCCACACTTGAGAAGTGGATGGATGAAGATAACAAGGCTAAGTATTATATTTTAGCATCCATGTCCAATAATCTTCAGCAGCAGTATGAAGACATGAGGACTGTTAGAGAGATACTGACTCACTTGCAAGAGTTGTATGATGAGCAGAGTCGCACAGCTTACTTTGAGGTCGCTTGGGGAGTTTTTTCAGAGTGAAGATGTGTGATGGACAATCCGTTAATGATCATTATTGACAATGATCAAAGACATCGAGGAGCTTCAGAAGCTCGATATGAACATGGACAAGAAATTATCGGTGGATCTGATCCTCCAGTCTTTTCTTGATTCATATGGCAATTCATCATGAACTACCATATGAACAAAATTGATAGCACTTTGTCTGAGTTATTGAATATGCTGATAATAGCAGAGGACACCTTGAAGAGTTCAAGGGATACAGTTCTGGCTGTAGAGTGAGTTTTCTCCAAAAGAAGTCTTCTTTCAAGAAGAAGAAGAAGACGCCTGTAAAGAAGCAGAAAACGAGGCCAAGCCCAAGAAGTAGGTTTCGAAGAAAGCCGACGATAAGGGAAAGTATTTTTATTGTAACATCGAAGGCCACTGAAGGAGGAACCATCTAGCCTACCTGGCAACTATCAAGAGCAGGAAGAAGGATGGACCTTCTGAAGGTATGTCTGATATGCTCATTATTGAAACTAATCTAATGATTTCTTCTTTTTCTAGTTGGGTTCTAGATTCTGGATCAAGTACATATTTGTGCACTTCTATGCAGGGTTTTAAAGAAGTGAGAGGGCTGAGGAAGGCAAGATCGCTCTCTGGATTGGTAATGAAGCAAGGGTTGCTACTATAACCGTCGGGACCTATCCTCTATGATTATCGTTAGGACTTAGTTTAATTCTTAAAGACTGCTATTATGTACCTGTAGCCAGTAGAAATTTGATTTTCATCTCTGTGCTGGCACAGGATAATTATAATTTTATTTCAATAAAGATATGTATACAATTTATTTTAAAAATAAATTATTGCACGTGCTTTCTTGATTGACGGTCTTTACCATTTGCATATGGATGCAAGTATAAATATTAACGAGCAAATTGTGAATGTCATAGGATCTAAGAGACTTAGAGATAGGATTGGCCAAAAGTATCTGTGGCACCTTAGGCTAGGTCATATTGAAGAAGACAGACTCAACAAACTGGAGAAAGATGGTCTTCTCAGATCATTGATTTTTGAGTCTTATCCAGTTTGTGAATCGTGTCTTCAAAAAAAAATGGCCATATTGTTCTTTATGGGACAAGGGAAAGGATCATTGAGATATTAGTCTTGGTATATACTGACGTGTGTGGTTCATTCGATGTACAAGCCAGGGGTGGCTATGTCTACTTCATAACTTTTATCGATGATTATTCATGATATAGATTTATGTATTTGATGCATCAAAAATCTGAAGCCTTTGAAAAGTTTATAGAGTTCAGACATGAAGTAGAAAATAGATCGAAAAATCCATAAAGGTTCTTCGATCAGATCAAGAGAGAAAATACCTCAGTGGAGAATTTTGGATTTATCTTAAGGATAATGGCATAGTCTCATAGTGGATACCTTCAGGGACACCTCAGCTCAACAAGGTATCCAAAAGGAGGAATCAGATCCTATTAGATATGGTCCGATCCATGATGAGCTTCACAAACCTTTCTATTTTCTCTGAGGAGATGCATTGCTTTCTGTGATTTATCTTTTGAATTGGGTTCTCTCTAAATCCATTTCTACTACACCATATTAATTATGGCATGGTAAGAAGCCAACTCTTGGGTATCTTAAGATTTGAGGATGTCCGGTCCATATCAAGCGACAACAGATGGACAAGTTAGAGGCTAGGTCCTTTAGGGCTCGCTTTATAGGATATCCTAAGAAATCAAGGGATACTACTTCTATCTTTCTGAAAATCTCAATGTGATTGCGAGCCGTCATGTTGTCTTCTTAGAAAAGAGTTATCCAAGATGGAGGCAGTTGGAGGAAGATTGAGCTCGAAAGAAAGTCTCTAAAGAGCATTGAGTCTAAGAACCTGAACTAGTAATGAGCCAGTAGATATGATATCTCTTCTACCTCGTAGATCAAGTAAGATCTCCCATCCTTCTGAAAGGTACTTAGGTATTCTTTCAGAAGATTTAGAGAAAGCATTTCTTGTGGGAGATAGGGACATTAGGCATGATCCCAAGACCTACGATGAGGTAATGTTAGATATAGACTTCGAAAAATGGATGGAAGTGATGAAGTCAAAAATTGACTCCATGCATTTCAACTAGATTTGGTCCTTAGTAGATTTACCTGAAGGTATTGTACCTATTGGGTGTAAATGAATTTACAAAAAAAATTAGGTCGGATGGTAAGGTAGAGACCCATAAAGCAAGACTAATTGTGAAAAGTTATAGTTAATGTGAGGCATTGACTATCATGAAATCTTTTTGTCCGTGGCCATGCTGAAATCCATTCATACTCTGCTTGTTATAGCAGCCTTTTATGATTATAAAATTTGATAGATGGATGTGAAAACTATCTTCCTAAATGAATATCTTAAAGAAGATATCTATATGGAGTAATCTTTGGGTTTCACATCCAGTGATAGTGATCATAAAGTCTGCAAGCTGCAAAGGTCCATATATGGACTCAAGCAAGCATCTCGAAGTTGGAACACTCACTTTAATGATGTAATCAAAATATTTGATTTCATCAAAAATGAGGAGGAGCTATGTGTGTACAAAAAGGTCAGTGAGAGCACTGTCATATTTTTCATATTGTACGTGGATGACATCCTTCTGATTGGAAATGATATTTCCATGCTGATATTGATCAAAGTATGGTTATCAAAAGAGTTTGTCATGAAAGATCTAGGTGAAGCCTCCTACATTTTTAGTATAAAGGTTTATAAGGATAGATCTAAGAGAATGATAGGATTCTCACAGTGAATGTACATAGAGGAGCTGCTGAAGAGGGTCAGCATGAAAAACTCCTAGAGAGATTTTTTGCCCCTTAGACATGGCATTCATCTTTCCAAGAAGATGTGTCCCAACACACCTGGAGAGATCCACTGCATGAGTAAGATCCCTTATGCTTCGACAATAGGGAGCCTCATGTATGCCATATTATGTACACGACCTGATATAGCCTTGCCATGAGTGTCACGAGCAGATATCAAGCGAATCCAGATGAAGAATACTAGATTGCTATTAAAAATACTTTAGGTACTTAAGAAGGACTAAAGATTTGTTGTTGATCTTTGGTAGAGGATTAGAGCCGAAAGTTGAAGGATACACTAATTCAGACTTCATGATTGATGTCGATGATAGAAAGTCGACATCAGGATGTATTTTTTGTATAATAATGGTGCGGTTAGCTGAAAGAATTCTAAGCAGTCGATCATTGCAAATTCGATCATGGAAGCCAAGTACATCATCGCCTCTAAAGCTGCTAAGGAAGTCTTTGGTTCAAAAATTTATTACGGAGCTGGATGTAATGCCATCAGATATAATTACACTGCACTGTGACAACAACAGTACCATAGCCCTCGCTAAGGAGCCCAGGTCTCACCAAAAGTCCAAGCATATAAAGCTGCGGTTTCACATCATACGCAAATAGCTCGAGAAAAAGTTCATCGAGGTACAGAGAGTCGACTCTGCACTAAATGTGGTGGACTCGCTGACCAAGACTCTCAACTAGCAGAAGATCGATTGGTTTTAGGTCAAATAAGAGTTTGTTAGATTTGTGCCTTAGAAGCCAATTATTGACTGACGTATTTGTAATTTTAAAGATTAAATACGTACTTATAACTTTTATTATCAATAAAGGACTTTTTCATTCCAATCATGTTATGTATCCATAATTTATCCTAAAATTAATAAAGATAATTTTGTATATTCTTAAAGTATTAAAAATTTGAGATATACATTAATTAGTGGTTAATTTTTAAATGCTCCCGATCAAAAGATCGTCACAAAGGACAGTGATCAATCTATTCGAGATTGATGCATAGTTCACCTCCTTTATGGGCAGATGAGTCTTGGATCTGCAGTGTAAGGATACTTGGATGAGGGTGCGGGTGGTTGTTAAAGAACAACTTACATTGAGCGTGACCAACATGAGAAATCATATAGATGTTTACTCACTCATCAGTGATCTTCTCGATGCTGCAGTGGTGTGAGTGGTCCTTTGACTTACAGTGTCATTGGCTATTCGCAGTGAGGCTACTGAGCTTGACTGCGTATTTCTTGGTCCCTAGCTGTTTAGGTCCTTGCTGTATATGTTGGCTTCAGTAGGTTCAGGTTCGTCGTTTAGAGTAGGATGCAGTTAGAAGGAATCTATCGATCTTGGTAAAAAAGAGAAGTCCTATATGATTTGTGAGACTGAGTTCAGAAAGTCTTTGGCCAAAGCAAGTGTGAATACTGAAATTTTTTTTTACGAAATTCACAAATGAACTCAGGTCGAGCCAATCTTGCATATGTCTGATAATGAGATCTGACGAGTTCTCCATAACCTCCATCAAGTCGGGACTCACGATAGAAGGATCGAATCATACGACAACTGCACCTAGAGATTCATACTTTTATTCTACTGGATTGCCACTATATACTGTTAGGTGTCATTGATAGATTGTGAGACTTATCGGACGTCGTCTTGATGATCGATGACTCTCGAAGAATAGAATTAGAAATATTCTAATCCATTGAAAAGAGTTTCAATGATATTATGATGGAGATTACAATATATCTCACTACCAGATAGAATGAAATCTATGGGATCACATATTAAGGAATTTAATTTTGAATTTGTTAATTGAGCTTATGAAGTTCTAATTGGATTAGAATTTATTGAATCCTATTGGGTTTAATAGAACTATGCTAGCACATGGTTAAACCTAATTCTTCCCAAGAATTTGATTGGATCAAGTCCATAGCCTTGAATCTAACCTAAATTCATTTGGATTTAATTGGGCTCCTAATTGTGAGCTCAAAAAGATTGGATTAAGTCAATTAGTTGGCTAAATTATCTCCTCATTATCTCTACATTATCTCCTAATTATCTCTTAGTGGTGTGTGGAATAATTGGAAAGTTTGGTGGTGCCTTCCTCCCTTTTTGGCAGGACAATGGGGTGCCAACCCTGGATAATGTTTGAGGGGCCACCCCTCCAATGATGGACGTGGAAGGAGAGAGAGAGAGGGGCCTCACCCCCTCTCATATATCAGGAAACCCTCTCATATATCAGGAAACCCTAAGGGGCACCAAGTGTTGGTGCCCCATCTACCTACCCTACATGACATGAGGTGCCCATTTAGATTTCTATATCTGACTAGGGCGCCTTATGTTCTTGCTAAAGGAGGATAATTACATACCAATTAAGTTTGATTTATTGAAAAAAATCAGATTAAAAGATAGAGTTTCTTATAAGATAAGGATGTACCTTTTAAGTTAACTAGATTTTTTTTGAATCAGAGAAGGGCCTATATAAAGAGGAGGTCTCCTAAGGTTTCATAAGTTTGTTTTATTGATTACAACTAGATCTCTCTCTCTCTCCCCTTCTCCATGCCACTTCCTCTCTCCTTCTTCCCTTTTCATGCCCAAAGATTGGGCATCCCACCTTTTTACACGCCAAGTTGAGGTGATCTTCTTCCAGAATGAAGAATGAAGAATGAAGAGAAGAAGGCTGCAGATTAAAGAGTTGATTCTGTAGTCATGATCAAAGGGTTGATCAAAGTTCTGAAGGATTGAGATACTACTTGGAGAAGAAGGATCTACTATGAGAAGATCGATTCGAGGTTGATCCCGGTTGATATCTGTAGAAGCTGGACACGTATGCGATTCAAAGAACTTCAAACCAATGATCATCGATAGCAGTGAATTTCTACCCGTGCTAAGGTATTGAGATTTGATCTCATCCTAATTTTAATTTTCAGATTATATGTATGTATTTTCTCCTGGACTTGGATAGGATTAGATATAATTTAATACATGTAGGGTTAAAGGGATTAACCCGATTATTTTTCTGCTACGATTGTAATAATTTTTTAAATCTACACATGCACCCTACCTCAATTTCTAACAGAATCACAAACATCACCATCAACCCATAGTCAACCTAAATAGGCCGTACTGTAGGGTTTCTAGTCCATATTAACTATGGGCCAGATTTGCTTTGATATCATTTGTAATAATTTATATGGATATTTAATTATCGATCCTCTGATTGACGTCATTTTAACAAAAACTCTCTGTTGACCAAAACTGTAACTCTCGATCCCTATTTAGTGTAACCCAATAGTTTTGGCACGAGATGGCTTTAAAAATATAAAAATATCCTTTCACGCCATGAAATGTTCCTGATTCCATTCTTTTACAAAACATTCCTCTGTTTTTTGGAAGAAACGGCAAAAGCCCATTCTTTGAGGGATTTTCTGCTCGTCCTCACCCTTCCAAATTCATCAAAACTCAAGTCTGAATATTTTGATGTGGACATTCACTTTTTGAGAGATTTTTTGTTTATTTTGGCCTCTCTAATTTTCATTGTATTCAGATCAGAATATTCTGATACGGACATTAGGTTTTAAGAAATTTTATTCAATTTTTTTAGAGATTTTGTTCTTTATTATTGTCGAAGTGATTTAAAGCAGCTTATCTAGCATTTTAAATGATCTCATCTAATTTTTTAATAGTCATGGATTCAAAGAACATCGAAATTCAGTTTTATGGTTATGTGCTCTAATGGTATGGAGGGCCACATTATTTAATTTCACAAGACTCAACTATCGATTACATTGTCAATGAAATAGTGGAGAGATGGAAGCATCTATCCCCTACAATGATAGAAATCAAATTCTATATTCCTAACAATTCAAGAATACTTGTTAAGCTCATCATGGATAAAGATGTTAGGAATATGTATGAAATATATTTGAAGTTAAAAGCTGCGATATATAATTGAGATTGTTGTATCTCATTGTGTATCCTCAACAGAATCTCTTAAAGTGGTAATCAATATGAGGTAATGCAGAATTTAATTACAAATTATATATCTTTTTATTTTAATTAGTTATTTTGTGCATTTATATGTAATTACAGCATGAATATAGTACTTATGATATATGTAATAGTTCAAAATTGATTGGTAATATAATGAAAGAATAATCTTTTTATATTGTAGGGTTAGCAGGCCAATCCATGATGCTGAACATACAAGTTATTGCAAAAATGATCAAATGGTTGATTCATCTTATTTTTCATCATTTGCTAGCTTAAGTAATTTCATTCGAGTTGTCAAAGAACAAAAGCCATAATTGAAGATGAACCAAGTCAAAGAAATGCATTGGATGCTTGGAAGAGCTACATAGAGGGTGTAGGTCAAGAATTCACGAATGTTGAAATCTTTCGTGCTACAATTCATAAGTTCTGCATTGTAAATTACAGAGATTTTGTGTTTATCAAGAATGATTGTGTGCGTGTGACTGTGGAGTTTGCATATAATGGATGTGGATGGCGCATTCATGCTTCTCGCCTTGGGAATCAAGATGCGTTTGCAATTAAAATCATGAACAATAACATACATAAAGAGTAGGGTTGCAAAATTGATATCATCCCAAGGCTTTGAAACACTAAGTTTCAAATATTATCAAGGAGAAACTCCAAGATATGCTTTTATATAGGCCCGTTGATGTTGTAAAAGATATTCATTGTGAATATGGTGTGGAATTACTATATTATCGAGTATGGCATGGAAAAGAGGTTGCTATCAAGGAGATCTATGGTGAGAGGTATCTTATGAAAGGATACGATGGTATAATGATGCCATTCTTCGGACCAATCCTGATAACATAGCAACGTATGAAATCATTGAAGATCAATTTAGACGTCTATTCATTTCATTTAAAGTCTTAATCAATAGTTTCATAAAAGGTTATAGACCTCCAATATTCATGGATGGAACATTTGTTAAGCATAAGGATGGAGGAGTTTTACTTGGTGCTATAGGTAAAGATACGAATGATGATATGTTCTCTATTGCATATGCTATTGTTGATATAGAAATAATGACAATTGGGATTGGTTTTGTCAAATATTGAAAGAAGCCTTGAAGTCTTGCATTGACTATCATGGGTATCATTTTACTATTATGACAAATAGACATTAGATACTTATAAAAGCAATGCCGAAATACTTTACTGGCAGGTATCACTCATATTGCATCTGCCATATCAAAGATAATGACAAAAATTAGGTATGCATCATATTCTTTGAATTTTTAAGTTAAATTTTAAAGTATCTGGGTTTGTTAAGTCATTATTATCCTTTCATTGTTGTATATACAGGTTCCGGTCCATTATCATGCAACTAAAAGGAAGAGATTGCTTAATTTATTAAATGCTGCTGCATAAACTCCAAATTTGAATAATTTTCAAAACTAATCAGTAAACTTATAGCAGCAACTCTGAGCACAAGTAACTTTATGATGCATGCAAAGCCAAAGCATTGGGTAAATACAGTCTTTCAGATCCGCATTGGGGTATCATGATATCTAATATGGTAGAGTGTTTCAACAGTTGGATTCTGGAGGCTCAGCATCTTTCCATTCCTTAGATGGTTGATCATATAAGACTCTAGATAATGTAATTGATGCATGATCGATGGATTTGAGGTTACAATATGCAAACCCATCTTTGCCCCGATCTAGAAAAGATGTTAAAGAAAATATAGAAGAAGGTCAAAGGTCATCCATCTTTACATCAAGCATCATGATTTACGATGTACAGGACATAAAGTACTTATGTAAGGTTGACCTACAGGAATGCACTTGCTTTTGTGGTGAATGGTGAATCTTTTGGATGCCATGTAAGCATGCATGTGCATGCATTGAGAAGGCTGGTAGATCTTTGTATCATTTCAATGATAACTATTTCGAAGTTGACATATATAGAGCAGCATATACAGAATGTATCAATTTAATTTCTGATATTGAGTTGAGTCAGAGTACATCAGATGAGATACATATTTTATCTCCTATTATGAAGACTCATCCTGACAGGCCTAAAAAGAAAAGAAGAACTTCACAGATGGATTTATCAAGAAATATAAAATGTGGGCGATGTGGGAAAGAAGGATACAATAGAAGAACTTGTAATGAGGCTATTGAATAACATATAAGATTGGATTTTTTTTTCTAAAGAGTAAAATGGTTGAATATTGCAAAAGTGTTATTTATTATGAACTTGTAAAACTAAACAATATGGTATGCAATTAAATGAACATCATATATAGTTAAATTAACATAGTACACAATTATATGAATACCGCACACAATTAAGTTAAGACTGCATACAGTTAAATTTATATGGTACATAGTTAAATGAATATGACACATAGTTAACTAAACATGATGCACAGTTAAACTAACATAGTATACAGTTAAATGAATATCATACATAGTTAAATTAACATCGTACATAATTATATGAATACTGCACAGTTAAATTAACATCATATATCATTAAGCTAACTTGGTACATAGTTAATTGAATCCTGCACACAATTAATTGAACATTGCGCACAGTTAATTGAATACTACACACAGTTAAATTAAATTATATACAGTTAATTGAACACTGCATACAATTAAATTTATATCATACACAGTTAAATTGAACACTGAATCATCCCCTTTGAAAAAGGGATGTCAGCACCCTATTTTTGGCCCGACACGTCATAGGGGGCAAACCCATGGAATGATGCCTACGCTAGGGCCAACCCATGGATCGACCCCTATGGTGCCATAGGCCCAACACGGAGGGCCAATTTTTGATGTATCCATAAGGGATATCATAGCTCCAAAATATCAACATATACACTCTACAATCTATGGTATCATGGTATGTAGTCAACTAAATATGGTACATAATTAAACTAGCATGATATATATTTAAATTAACATTATACACAGTTAAATTAATATGGTATACAGTTAATTGAATTCTGCATATATTTAATTGAATCCTACACATAGTTAATTGAACACTGCACACAGTTAAATGAACTCTGTGCACGGTTAAATAAATCCTCACACAGTTAATTGAATGCTACACACAGTTAATTGAACCCTACACATAGTTAATTAAAATTATATACAATTAATTGAATACTGTACGCAGTTAAATTTATATGGAGCACAGTTAAATGCAACACTGGATTATCTCCTTTGAAAAAGAAATGTTGGCACGCTATTTTGGCTCGGCACGTCATAGGGTGCAAACCCATGGATCGACCCCTACGGTGCCATAGACCCGACATAGAGGGTCAATTTTTATGTGTCTACAAGGGGTATATACATACACTCCATAATCTATGATATCATGATATGTAGCTAACTAAATATGGTACATAGTTAAACTAGCATGATATATATTTAAATTAACATCATACATAGTTAAGTTAATGTGGTACACAGTTAATTGAATTCTGTACATAGTTAAATAAACTCTGTGCGTAATTAAATAAATTCTACACACAGTTAATTAAACACTACATACAGTTAAATTAAAATCATATATAGTTAATTGAATACTATATACAGTTAATTGAATACTGCACACAGTTAAATTAAAATCATATACAGTTAATTGAACACTGTAAATAGTTAATTGAACACTGCACATAGTTAGTTGAAATCATACACAGTTAATTAAATACTGCACATAGTTAATTGAATTCTGTATACAGTTAATTGAATACTGCACATCGTTAAATAAATCCTACACACAATTAATTGAATATTGTATATAGTTAATTGAATACTGCACATAGTTAATTGAATACTATACATAGTTAATTGAAGTATCATGGCATGCAGTTGATATATCACGGTATGCAGACGAAGCATCATGGCACACACTTGAAGAATCACAACACACATATACACATACACACATAATTGAATACATCTAAACCAGAACACATCCATTTGAAAATGATACACATCTGAAACTATATCTGAATCAGCTTATACAACATCTTAAACTGATATACATCCATTTGGCAATGAGGAGCCCGAAATTGTCGAACCTGAATATGATATCAATATTGCCACACATATACATTGAAACAAAATGAACCTGATGCATCTTTGAACACATCATATTGCAGTTAAATTTTTTGGATGATATTAAATAAAAATATTCAACAAATTAGTGCAAGGATGGAATTTACAATTGACATAAATACAATAGAATGTTTATACAACCATCATGTCCTAATCTTTAGTCCTTGGCATCTTCTTCTCAGACCATGACAAAATTCTTTATATGTAATACAATACCCATGGAACAAGATATTTCCCGCAACCCAACTCCTATATAAAGATGCATCCTTAAAATCATCATGCAGCGGTCTTGAGCTACCTCTTATAAGGATCTCTGCAAATATCAGCATATGTACTCCGCAATCAATAGTATTATAGTTTTGTTGCAGACAGACATGAACATATCGAACTTAAGCTTCCGAAATATTGAAGCCTACTCGTTCTGACAACCAAAAATGCATGAATCTTGCCTACATACATATTGTAAGAAATACAATTAATTACTTGTAGATGTTGTTAGAAATAAAAATAACAACTAAATATCGAATAATGTTACACACATATTTATTGGCATCATCTGATACATTATAGCTCCACATCGAGTTATAGCAGTCAAAGCGTCCCTCCTTCAAATCCAACACTAGGAGGTACCAATATCAAGATGTGTTCATCGGGACGAATAAATATCTATAGTGCTCAAGATCTGATAATCGGATATTAGCCAACCATTTCTGTATACTTGGCTATGCTGAATCAATGATCTGATTGGTGACTTTAGGGGTCACTAAGATGACTCCTGAAAAGCATTAAAGTATAACAGTCTACACTAAAAAGAGAAGAAGAAGAAGAGTATGTTTACACATCCATTAGTTGAAAACAAATACATACTTCTAATAAATTTCATACCTATATCTCACAGCATAAAATAAAGTTGCATTCTCCATGGGCTCCTTATACTCTATGTGGAATAGCTCTATTATACAGAAGTATACATTAACAAGCTGTACATAATGCAAATAAAATCGTTAAGATCAACAAAGAAAATATTGGAGCAAGAAACACATGTGAGTACTTAATTTCATACATCACTCCGTAGTGGCCCATCATTAAGGAGCTGATCCAATGCATAACATGTGCAAGAAGGTTTAGAAGTATCTTGATCCTCCCAGATAATCTCATTACATAAAAATACAGGTATTAACAAAAGAACTCATTATGAACAATGAGATAGAGAAAAATATAATTCTATTAACTTACTCAGACGGATCACCATCAATATAGAAATCAATTGATGCTTCAAGCTTCAATAAATGATGAGAGTATACCTCTCCCCTTCCCATGATAGATGCGCCTGCATGCTAATTGTATTGGCTTATCCTACAACACCGATGACTCAACATCTATACTATAGTAGAATCTCGGATATGCTAAAAGTGATGAAATATAAGAAAGATTTTTAGTAAGTGTTTTGAATGTTTAACATATATCATACAAGCACACAATACAAAGACAATAACCGACACAATGATTAATAATTAATACATCAAAAATTTCTAAATCTCTCTAGGGGGAGGATCTCCTTGATCTTTAACTGCTTGACTTAGCTCCATCAGTACAGTAGTGATAGGCTCCAAAATTGAACACTGATGAGCATATGCATCACTCTCACTAGTGGGTAAGGTCGTGCTTCCTTCATCTATGTTCTCCTACTGTTGTTTCTTTCTTGCACGTTTGTAGATCTTAAGGTATGATATGGGCTTTCTCTACTCCATGGGCTTTCTCTCGCAAGCTTCCATTTTTACCTACCTGCATAATGAGGACACATGTTTCGAGGCAACATCTTCTTTCTCATACTCCACTTCAGCCATGAAACTGACCTAAAAAAAATGTCAGTACAAAGTTAATAAACATTCATATTATAATAAAGAACATATCTTTAACTACAAATTAATAAAAATTATTTCCACCACTTCACTGCTATAAGGTATAGCAAGATCCACTTCAGTCGGATGGGGTTCTTCATGTACAAAAGAATGCTCTGTCCTCACCTAATAATAAAGATCAATTAGGTTAGGAATAACATCATTTCCAAATTTTCATATTACAATTACAGCATCGTACTCACCTCCGCAAGATCTGCATTGATGGCTGCAATGTCTTCTATCGGCATCAAGCCTTTATCATGGAGCATCTTCTCGATGCACGAAAGCCTTCTATCGAAGGCAAGAATCTGTGCATCCTTCACTGCGACATCCTCGATGGGTTGAGAGTCCTCTAAGTGAAAGTCGTGAGTAATCAAGGATCTCTTAATTGTTGTGATACATGTCTCTAAATCATTAATTGGATGTCGTCTGGGCTGGCTAAATAATAGAACCTGAAAAGAAAAAAAATCTTAAAGATTATATGCAATAAGTAATGTGCAATGAGGAGCTATACATATTCCTACATAGTAAAATTTTATGTATGCCATTTAAATATAGCGTGCCAAACAGTATGCCAGCACATAATAGCTACGTGTCAAATGGAAATAAGTGTATTCCAGATGAAAACAATGATATACTACAAAGAATTAAAAGAATGCAGTAGAATCTTAATTGTCTACAAATGCATTATAAGTGGTGTGCAAGGTGGACTTTACTGTATGCTGGCACATAGCATATGTGTGCCAAATAAAAATAATATATAAGTCATATAACTAATATGAAGTACAAAAAATAAAAAAAAAATCAGATTTTATATATGCCTGCCCCTCTATCGAAATTGCCCCCTATGGCCTTTCTTGTGATAGGAGGTGCACCTCATCCTCCATGGGCTATATCCTCTAGATCACCTATCATGAAACAAAAAAAAATTACTCAGAAAAATAGTTATGCTTCAATTGAAATGTGTATGATGTTAGATACAAAAGCTGATATCTCAAATCTTTTTAATTTCTTTATTACTTTGGTGATCGCCTCCACCTTGCGAGGGAACGGGACATTGCTCCAATGCAAGAGATGGGGATAAACGAATGGTGGTCTATGCTTCCAAGTAGACTATTGGCACACTCAACAGCCCGTGCCTATCATACCAAAATAATATTAGATTAATTATGTATCATAATAAATTAATTGTATACCATATCAAATAATATTAGATTAACTATATACTATAATAGATTAACTATACACTATGATAGATTAACTGTGTAAGAATATGATTAACTGTGTATCATAACAGATTAATTATGTACCAATATAGATTAATTGTGTATCATAATAGATTAATTATGTATCTATATATATAAACTATGTACTATAATAAATTAATTATCTCCGTATAGATTAACTATGTACCAATATAGATTAACTATGTACCATAAAAGATTAATTGTATACCAATATAGATTAACTGTGTACTAATATATATTAACTGTGTATCATAACAAATTAGCTATGTGCCATTCTATATTAATTATGTACCATGCTAGACTAATTATGTACCATATTAAAGTAACTGATTCGATATTAGATTGACTATCAAATAATTGAATTGAAAGTAAACACAGACAAGCTTAGCACCAGAGCCACCGTGCATCTATCCATATAGCTAGCAGAGCCTCTTCCAGTTGTATTTCTTATGCACATACTCTCTGCTACGCTAAGGATCTACCGTCGAAGGAAAAAAAATCATAAAATTCCAACTATATGATCCTAGATGATCCAAATCATCAAGATATGGGCATAATACCTTTGGAATATGGCAGTATACAGTTGGAAAAAGATTAGTTACAAAAGATAAAGAATTCAATACTTGGTAAAGTCCTTTACATCCTGCAACCCGGACTTCCCAACAAAAGACATCAATTTATTTTAACTAAATTTCTAGTAGTCTTTTCATAGTCACCATCAAAAAAATCGGATGATGAGGTCCGACTGAACACTCCCCTCCTTATATAATTCAACCTCATCAACTCTAGCCCTCAAACCAAGGACGAGAGCAATGTCAGTCCCCACAAAAGGAACCATAGTCTTATCCAGCCTAAAGCCCTCCTTCTTATCATCCCAAAAGGAAGCAATGCATCCAATAATGATCTGATTTGCTTGATATATGGAGGTCAGAGTAAATGGGCAAATGGAGTCGCAGCCACCTTTGTCTTCTGCTCTTCAGATATGGACTCCATAAGTATGTCCATGACCTCGATATAATAACTGAAATATCATCTTCCATTCACCATATTCATTGGGCTAATACAAAATTCTTTAGCCCTCCTTGAACTAGCCATTGTAACATTGCGTCACAAAGCAAATTCAAATAATATATATTAGATTACATTATCATAGAAGCTAATTTTGACTAACAAAATTAGATTACATATGAATATGGTTGAAATTCAAACTGTGTATTATTGATGTATCATTAAAATAAGATTTATAAGATTTTAAAAGTTTCAATTTTTTAGGAAAGAGGGCAAATAATTGGTGGGACTTGATTTTTTTTTCCTTTTTTCTGGATAGATTTTCAGTAGCATTACTCTTTCCAATTGTATTTTTTTTGAAATAATCGTTTGATAGTTTTCATGTTACCAACTGTATTTTCATTTGGTTACTTAAAATAAACAATGAGCATTCATGTGATTAAACCAACTGGTTATATTTACAGAACCAATTCATAAGTAACAAAACTTCTACTCTAAATAAGAGAACCATTCATAAGTAAGAGCATTCATACAGTCCTAATCATAAAGAAGAGAACCTCTGCTCCAATAATGCAACGACTGAAATTACTAAAATCCATGGAGAGAGAAGATAGAACCTCTGCTCTAATAATGCATCGACTGAAATTGATAAGATCCATGGAGAGAGAAGAGAGAGGGAAAGAGAGAAGATAGAAGAGAGGGAGAGAGAGAACATCACCGACAGGTTTTGCCTCCACATGTGTCCACTCTCTCAGTCGTCATTCTCATCAAAGAGAAGTCACAAAATAGCATTGTAGCCCTCACCACCGGTAGCGTGAGTAAATCGTACAGTAACAGGTCACGAGAGGTATTTGTCGGGAATAAAGAACTGAAGAGATGAAAATTTGGAGAGATAGGAGGATTCAATTTGAGGGCATTTTGATCTTATTGAGGGACTTAAAGTTAAACGTCATTTGTAATGGATCGAAAGTTATAAGTTGGGTCGAAAAAGACCAATCATAAGATATTATTTGGATTCTTTGACTAATTGACTTTATGCAAGTATTCAAGATCTATTCAATATATAGTTGATGTGAGACTGTACACATCTACATGGATCCTCACAATTAATATTCTGTATCTAAAATTCTGATGGATAAGAGAACATCAATCATCCAATTAGTGAATTCATCGCTTGTTTTTAACCTAACCATATCTGACTACAATACGCCAAAGCATTAGATTCCAACCGAACGGTGCATCATGGCCCAAATATATCAGCTCACAGATTATGATTCTTTTCTAGAATTAAA
The DNA here is from genome assembly GCA_000441515.1 of Elaeis oleifera. Taxonomy (NCBI): domain Eukaryota; kingdom Viridiplantae; phylum Streptophyta; class Magnoliopsida; order Arecales; family Arecaceae; genus Elaeis; species Elaeis oleifera. Next base: position 185,602 of record KE505546.1, read on the forward strand.
CTGTTCATAGATCCACGAGTATTGGACTTGATCATCTTTATACCTCATGGCAATTGAATCTGACCCTATTGTTAAAGAATTAAAAGAGCATTTCCTCTGCCCACATTCTCCCATTATTCTTGCTTCCAAGGCGAGATGTGATTCATGTGATGGGAAGTCTGATGTTACCTTTATATGGTTCTTAAGAATCTCATTCCCAGGTGGCAGCCGGCCATAATGCAATTTACTTTAGCCATTTCCTTTATGCTTAATGGCATCAATTCGAAATGGAAGATGGTCCTCATAAACCTTAATCATGGTGATCAAATATATATATATATATATATATATATTGCTCAAATCTACTTTTATTTTATTTTTCTGATGTTAACATAAATGTAGAAATGAACTACAGCAAACTAAATACTAGCAAAACAAGATGTTTTGGGGGAAAAGAAAACTCTTTTGACCTATTTTCCTAAATGTACAGTTTATATGAGGTAGAGCATGGCATGAAAAGCAAGGGAAAGAGATAAAAGATAAAGATTTTGTTTGTTTTTTTAATCTCACATATTGCGATTCCTTCCTTTGTTTGATCTCCTTGGATAGTTGACAAAGACTAAGACAATATAATGGACAGGCTAGAGAAAACATTTGGTTCCACTAGGTACTATAGGGTGATAAATTATCTATTCTTGCTTCATTCATATCCAAGATTATAGTTGGTGAATGTTATTGGGATCAATTTGGTTTGATGGAGAGCATCCGAACAACTTCATGGAAAGTCTCCTTCCCACTAACCACCAAAAAGGCAAGTTAGGCGAGGAATCTTTCTTATGTTCTTGTGTCACCCAACCAAATATGAAACCGCCAGTTCTCAGTAAAGATTCCATCCAATCTAACAGAAATCCAGTAAGAGCTTTTTGCATGCCAAACTTGCATCATTTTGAGCGTAATAAAAAAATAAAGAGAAAGTTTTATGATCTAACAAATATTTTGCGATACCATATAGTGAAGAAAGCACCCATGTGTCAGCACTTCATTTTGATATTTTGTGGTCAAGGGCTTGTGGCTTGGATGGATCAATCTCCACTCCCACATACGCAGAGTATTGTCCAATTCAGCCTTTAGCCACTATGGCATAGGGTCTCACTATTTTTTTGCCCTTTAAAAATATCTTACGGAACAGAAAGATTTCATCCCATATAAGCCAAAATCCTTATTAACTCACAATTAATGTAGAACTAATGATACCCTCCTTCATATACCATAATAAGAATATAGAAACATTAGCCAACCTCGGATATAACCATAAGCCAAAATCAAATAGAACCTTGCCTGGCTTTCCATTAATTCCTCGTTGGCTCCACAACCCAAAACGCACTCATCCAATTTCCCGGCCAAGTTGCCAAAAACACACGACTACCCTAGACTTTTTATGCATCTCCCAAGTGCCTCCAATGGGATCCTCAGCACCTTAATTTTGTCCCCACCTCCACACTATAAATACCCATCAATTCCTCATTTCCCTGCCAGGTCTGCAAGGTATCAGAAGATGTCTAACGTGGAGGCAAGAAGGGCAAAGAGATGGTGTTCATGCCGTGAGTTCGACGAGCCAACCCACGGGAATCAAGTAGCCAGCGAGACGGTGCACGGTGCCCGTCTTGCAATGACTGAGTTGTCGAATTGTGCCACTTGCGTGGAGGAGAACAATGTGTGCAAGTGTAGGGAGGAAAGTGGAGTTTGAGTTTTAGGAGTGAAAAGCATACCAAGGCTGATAGTTCCTTTGCTCATTCAGTGATCAACATGGTGGGAATGCTAATAGGTACATATACAAGTGGTTTGAGCTCTTAACATCATTGCATGTTACCAACTAGCTCCTACATACAGTGGCTTTTCTGTGGCCTTTACATGTTCTTTTTACCTACTGTTCTCTCTCTCTCTCTTCAGGTCTTGGGCAACTTTCAACTCCCTATGCTTTGGAGAATGGAGGATGGACCTCAGCATTTCTACTAGTGGGACTTGGAATCTTGTGCGCGTACACCTCACATATTATAGGCAAGTGCCTTGAGGAGGATGCTAGCACAAAAGTTACCAAGACATTGGAGAGCAAGCATTTGGGACCAAGGAAGGATCATAACCTCCACCTTCATATACCTGGAAATATTCCTAGCCCTTGTGTCATACACAATCTCTCTCAGCGACAACTTACCGTTGGCACTTCGCGGTGTTCATCTTTCATGGCTTCACTTATCCACAGCTCAGCTGCTAACAATTATAGCAGTGTTGGTGGCACTTCCTAGTCTTTGGCTAAGGGATCTTTCCTCCATATCCTTCCTCTCCTTTGCAGGGATCCTTTTGTCGCTTCTCATCTTCACGACCGTAGGGTGGACAGCAGCCTTTGGAGGCGTCGAGGGTAACCAAAGGATACCTATACTACAGCTTCGCAAGATCCCAGGGATATCTGGCCTATATGTATTTAGTTATGCTGGCCATATTGTCTTTCCCAACATACACACCGCCATGAAGGATCCCTCCAAGTTCACCAAGGTATATCTCTGACACTAAATTGACCAAAGTCTTGAGTTATATGCTTGTGGTAAAATTAAGTACAAGCATGGATCCTTGACAATCCCTGGAGTCAAAAGTCCATGCATATAGGTGGGTGCATGACGGATTTTTTAAAGTAAACTCAATCCCATGCCTTCATCCAACAAACGAGGGTGTTTTTAAATGGAACCCGAATCTCAGCCACCTTTTTGCTTTCCCCTCCTCAAGTTGCTCAATATTCCTGCAATAAGACTGTAGTGGATCTAGTGCGTTCCAGTCTCTTTCTTCACATAAAAACAAAAGAGTACGAAATGAAGCATCCAAAGTTGCTTTCAAATAATTAAAAGAAATTCATTTGATCTATCAAGTTAGTTATTCATACAGCATCTAGTGAGGTCTGGTGTCTTTCTTCACATAAAAAAGAGTACAAAAATAAGACTCCAAAGTTGCTTTCAAGTAATTAATAAAAATTCATTTGATCTATCAAGTTAGTTATATACATATATACATGCATGTATGTATGATAAGCTGAAGCATAAATCTAGGCCCATAACCACTTGGTTGGGTCAACTAACAGAGGCAGGCATGGATGATGATGGTAAATCTCTTCCAAAACTCACCTTATACTTCAAATCCAAAGAAGCTAGATTTCATGTCTTATTTGATGGGTTTGGAACCAAGAAGGATCCAGTTCTTTTAGAGGATCAACTATCCAAACTCACTTGTATAATATAAGATAGCTTTAAAAAAATCTAAGCTTTTTTACAATTTATTTTGAAAAAGAAGAAGGATAATACTGAATCCAAGCTCAAAGCTGATTCTGAATTAAATTACAAAGCTCAGGAATGCATGTAATTACACAAGGATCCACTAGCACCTAGTTTCAACAAATCATACATATACCTTGTATTGTCAAGTAATTTATATTCTCCAATTGTATGTATTCCTCATGCTGCCTATTCCATATTCTTCAATTACAGGTCACTGTCACAAGTTTTACAGTGGTCACTGGCATCTACACAGCTCTAGCTTTCATGGGGCGAAGTTATTCGGACCGACCGTTAACTCGCAGATCACCCTTAGCATGCCTCATCATCTCGTCGTCACCAAGATCGCTCTATGGGCGACTGTGCTCACGCCGATGACAAAATATGCCCTTGAATTCGCTCCTTTTCCATCCAACTTGAGCACCATCTACCTTCTTCTGTGAGCTCCAGGGTTCGAATGCTCATCAGAGGCAGCATAGGGTCCATACTGCTATTGGTGATCCTGGCACTAGCCCTCTCCGTCCCATACTTCGAGCACGTCCTCAGCCTAACTGGTTCCCTTGTAAGCACAACCATCTCAGTGGTCTTTCCCTGTGCCTTCTATCTCAAGATATGCTGGCCTAAAGTCTCCAAGCCGACTCTCCTTCTTAATGGTGTGCTTATAGTCATTGGGACTCTATTTGGGGTAGTAGGAACTATCTCATCTTTTATGTCACTTCTACAAAGTATTCAGAAAGACCATTGATCACCTTCATCTATGGAACAAAAGTAGTTTTAAGGCTCTTTTATTACCCAATAATAAGCAGAAGGGCTGAACAACATGAAGGAGAATGAAATTTGCAGTCCATGATGAAGTATAGAGAGAGATGGTGAGAGGTTGAGAGGGCGTGAGGAATCTTATCAATGATGTTGGTTGTGAATCAAAGTCTCTTAAATATATATGGAATGGTGCATTTGATCATACTCCACGTCATTTATCTGACGTTGCCTCTTAACATCATGTGCCACTAGCCATTCTTGCATTGAGTTGCTTCATGAAAACAGGCCACGAAAGCCCATTGAACACCTGACTCTACCCTATTTTGTTGGGCTTGTAATAAAAGACCATGAAACTAAATGGATCATAACCTAATAACCTCTAATAACCTAAACATCAATTCAAACCCAATTTTAACGGATGTTTATTCCAAAGTTTGGAACTAGCATGTTGGAATGTTTCCATTCGTACCCAAACATCAGAAATTCGCAAGCAAAAATACTGATAGTGGCCAACTGCACAGTATTTTGTGGTACAAACCGCACGCTATAGATGATTCGTGCGTGCTGTGTTCCTCTTAGTAGTAATTTTTGGAAATAGGTGAATCAGATAATCAGAAGTTCTCTTCTGGCACTGTAATGAGTGGGCCATTAACTATAATCTTTACTAATAATATATCCTTGTTGCCATCTTAGTGAGACCCAATAGTGTGGTTTGAGTCACCAAGAAGACTTACTCCACCTTTGTGCTTGTCCTATGGAGACGTATATTCTCTCTAGCGATTTTCTTAGATGGCTTTCTTAGCGTTGTGGAATAACTAGTGGCGCCTAACTAGAATATAAGATGCTAGATTGAGAGCAAGACTTCAAGCGGCTGAGCACGATCTGATAGATATATTGACCAATTCTCATTTAGACACAACTAGTCTAAATTTGGGACAAAAGGGCGACATGCTTTGTTGGCAGTTTCTTCTAAGGATAGGATTCTACAAACGACAAAATGATGTTTCAAAATATTTGCCATTTTTTTGGTTTGTGTCCAAGATTTTAATAATGATATTATTCTATTAAGACAAATCTCAATCCAAACCTTACATTAATGACCATTGTATATATGCTTTAAAATCATTTAATATTAAAATAATGATTGTTGTAATGCTTACTAATCTCATCATGTCATATGGTGTGCATACAGCACCACAAAGTATGGTGCAGTTGTGGATGGCCGCCATCATCCATCCATTAACAACGCACGCCATGTATGGCAGGGTTCATGCTCATAGACTCCTCATTTGAGTCCATCTACTGCTGGCGGCCATTCATGGCTGCACCGTACTTTTTGGTATTGATCCATAACCCAGAAATAATGTTCAAATTATTGTGCACTCAATAAACTTTTTTTTTAATGTACAAACTAGTTTGTAGAGAATTGATAGATGATTTGAAGCTTAAAATTGCTATTTTATTCATTAAAGCAATAAAATGTCAAATAGTAAGTCTTTATCATATATAATGATCAACAAATAGCCATTATCTAAGATCCATTATTCATAGTTCTCAATAGATTGTAGCACCAAATATAGCGTTTTAGTGCCTATGATTTTAAATCATGCTTGCAACATATGACTACCATGAGAGGTGAATCTATTAAACTTTATGGGATAACAAAACTTACTTGAAGAAGAAGCCTTCGAGCTGGATGTGCTCCTCGCTATCTACGAGCAGTACGTACTTTAATTTTTCAATTCCAACTGCAAGTATTCTCAATGGGAAAGACCTCACAAGCTCTCAGATAAGTTAAAGACCAAATCTGTAGGATGCATCCTTTTATAACATGCCTCTCATCCATCAAAGACAGTATCTAAATCAGTCACAAAGACTGAAAGATAGATATTGTCCATATTAATTATGTATAGTTCAACTTTATCAAATCATCAAATATATCCCTATCATTTTATCAGAGATTTATCTTTAGTCAGAGTCTATATCAATCTAAAATATATAAAATAAATTTCAATATATATTAGTATGAGCTATATCTAGATAGGGTGAGTCGGATAAATTTCAACGTTCTCTCACTTGGCCTAACCCAACACAAACATTTTCATTTTAATTATTTAAAGTATTTCAAACATCTTTAATGAAATTTTATCTGGATCTGATAATTGAAAACTAATATTGCCACATTTAAAACTTAATTCTTCTATAAGGTATATGTTATATATTTGATTATAAATAGTCATTAGTACAAATCATGACGGTAAATATGTTATTAATTAATACACGATCTTCTATGCATCATAATACTAATGATATCTCATAACTAACTTATTTATATGGAAGTTTACTTTGTTAATAGACAGAATTTTTGGCCTATTCCTTGATCATCTTTATATCATATGATAAATAGCTAATCAGCATAAAATAAACTGAACTTTATTATAAAATCTAATAAGATGACTTTATATATAGTATCCAATATATACCAATCATAAAATGAGCTAATAAGTCCCATATGATCCACATAATCTCTGAAAATCCTAGAAGTGAGTCCTTTCGTCAATGGATCTATAATTATTAGCTCCATACTAATATATTCCAAAGACACTATGTTCTCTTTTATTCTTTCATGAAAAGCAAAATATTTAATGCTAATATACTTGCAAGCGCTTGTACTCTTTATATTATGGGAGAATTATACTGCAGAATTATCATAATATATATTTATCGATTAACTAATATAGTCAACAACTATAAGTCCTATGATAAAATTCTACAATCATATAGCTTATGAGGAAGTTTCATATCAGACTACATACTTTACTTGCATAATGGATGTAGTAAACAAGACCTTATTTTATACTCATTCATGATATAGCACTTCTTATAAGTAGAAAGATATATCTGATAATAGTTGTCCTACAATCGATGTATTCAACAAAGCCCAAAAATTTGAATACCCAATAACTTCAAGATGATCAGACTATCCGTATGTTAGCATATATCTTTTGTATCCTGTAGGTAATGCATGACTTTCTTTGCAATTTTCTGATATTCCATTCCTAGATCATATTGATAATGCCCTAGCATCGATACAACAAAAGCAATGTCGGGACACATACAAACTTAGGTATCATTCAAACTCCCAACAATAGATGCATAGATTATGAACATTATTTCCTCTCTCTCAATCTATTTCTTGGATATTGAAGTTTATTAATTTTATCATCTTTAATAATAGAGGCACATCCGGGGTAATATTTATTCATCAAAATTTCTCTAATACTCTAGAGATGTGAGTTCTTGGAGATAATCCAAGCAACTCTAAGGATCTATGATAAGTGGTATATTTTATATTTATTGGAGGTATCTTTGATAATTTATGGTGCTAATATCTTCTTAAAAATCTAATTTATGAATAAATTAGATTTTTTAT
>KE505546.1:225179-237403 GCA_000441515.1 Elaeis oleifera
TGCACTTGGAGTTCGATGTAATCTATGTTCAGTTTTAACTTTATTAGGATTTGATTTTTCTTTTCATTTTAACCAGACTTAGATATTTTCTTGATGGAAATTGTTTGGACATGGATATTTGGTAGATGGATTTTTTAGATTAGAGTTGGATTGCTATTATTCTTCATCTGCTTTAACTATTGTTCATATTGATGATTCTAGTACAATGATCTAGCATGCAAGACTTGACCATATAGGTCAAGAAAGGATGACTCGATTAGCTAGAGAAGGCCTGTTGGGGTCTATTGCTAAAGTCACTCTTCTGATTTGTGAATCTTGTTTGATTGGGAAGACTAGCAGAAAGTCTTTTAGGTAATGCTGCAAGGGCTACTCATCCCTTAGAGCTAGTTCATTCAGATATTTATGGACCCATGAATGCAGGGATTGTCATGGTGCCTCCTATTTCCTTATATTCATAGATGATTATTCGTGCTTCAGTTATGTGTATTTAATTGCTCACCGATATGAAGTATTAGATTGCTTCAAATACTTTACTATGGAGGTTGAGAATCAACAGAAGAGGAAATTGAAAACTCTCTGAACTGATAGAAGTCACAAATATTTATCTGAGCAATTTAAAGAGCTCAATGAAGAAAAAGAAATTCAAAGATAATTTATGATTTCAGGAATACCATAGCAAAATGGTGTTGCGGAAAAGAAGAATCATACTTTACTGGATATAGTTAGGTCAGTGATGGCACAGGCCAAACTCCCGATAAGTTTTGGGGGATGCTCTTTTAACTGCCATCCACATATTTAACTAAGTTCTAAGTAAATCAGTACCTTCGACCCCTCCTGAATTGTGGAATGGCATAAAATCCAACTTAGAAAATTTATACCCATGGGGATTAGCTGGATATATTAACAACCCATCCCACAAACATGGCAAGCTTGGCCCTCAAACTAGCAAGCATGTGTTCATCAGGTATCTTGAGAGATCAAAGGGATATATGATCTATTGTGAATATCTTGATGGAAGTATGACTGAGATTGAGTCCCATGATGTAGAATTCATAGAAAAAAGTTCCTGAGCATAGATGAAGTTGAAAAGAATCTTGAGCTTTATGAGCTTCAAGAAGAGGTTACATCAAATGATAGCAAAAATGTGGGATCTGGTTTCCATCCAAAATTGCTATGGTAAATGGGAGTGATGTGCAACCTAGTGGAAGCACACCACAAGAGAGTAACTCTCAAGATATCTAATTACATAGAAGCAGACATAGAAACATTTCCCAACATCATTTTGGGATAGAAGGGAAAGCTTCATGTGCACTCCATTAGACATTGATGAGTCAGCTTCTTATCAAGAAGTATTATCTTCACCTAACTCCAAAGAATGGATAGCAGCTATGCAGGATGAGATAGATTCCATGATGAAAAATCAAGTGTGGGAGTAAGTTGATCTTCTGTCTAGCCACAAAACTATGGAAACAAATGAATTTTAAAGGTTAAGCACAAGGTAGATGGACCAATTGACAAATTTAAGGTCGGTCTTGTGGCAAAAAAATATACCCAAAAGAGGGTATAGACTATGATGAGACATTCTCTCCAATGGTGAGATTTGTCTTCATTCACCTAATCCTAGCCATAGTAGCCCATGTCGACTTGAAATTGTTCAAATGGATGTCAAGCTGCATTCCTCAATGGAGGATTAGATGAAGAGATCGACATAGATCAATCTCTTGGATTTGTTTTAGAGGAAAGAACATAAGGTTTGTTGTTGACTTGAAAGATCTATTCATGGTCTCAAGCAATCATCTAGGCAGTGGTACTTGAGATTCGATGAGCCTATAACCTCATTTAGCCTATCCATGATAGAAGAGAACCACTGTGTGTATGTCAAGAAATAGAGAAAAAATTTGATTCTATCTCTGTATGATGATGACATCCTCTAGCAGGGAATAACATGGAGATGGTTAACATCACAAGAGAGTGGTTGTCCTCCACTTTTGAGATGAAGGATATGGATGAAGCAAATTATGTGCTTGGGGTGAAAATCCTTAGGGATCATTCAAAGAAGGTTTTAGGTTTGTCCTAAAAGACTTATATTGAGAGAATTTTAAAATAATTTTATATGCATAATTCCAAATCCATTGATACTCCTGTTGAAAAGGGTCACACTTGGAGCATTGATCATTGCCCTAAGACTGATCAGTAAAAGAAGCAGATGGAAAGGATTCCTTATGTAAGTACAGTCAGGAGTTTGATGTATGCTATGCTGTGCACATGTCCCGACATCTGCTTTGCAGTAAGACTGATCAGTTATTATCAGAGTAATCCAGGTCCATTTTATTGGCAAGCAGTCAAAAGGATTTTTCGATACCTTCGTGGTGCCCATGATCTCGTCCTATGTTTTCATGGATGGGACTTGATTTTGAAAGGATTTTATGATGCGGATTGGGGCAGAGATAGAGATGAATGCAAGTCAACATCAGGATATGTGTTTATCCTTGAAAGTGGAGTTATTCCTTGATGTAGTAAGAACAGACTTGCATTGTCTTATCCATCATGGAGGCTGAGTATGTTGCCTGTTCAGTAGCGGTTCAAGAGGCAATATAGTTGAAGAGGTTTATGCAACACTTTGGTATCATGGCATGAGCCGGCAATCCTATAGAGATCCACACTGATAGCATAGTTGCTTTAGCATATGCAAAGGATCCTACGTATCATGGAAGGACCAAGCACATAGACATACAACTTGACTACATTTATGACATGGTCAAATAAGGAGAGATAGTCCTAAAGCATATTTCACTAGTAGAAAGATGGCTAATCCATTAACCAAGCTAATGGCTAGGGATATTTATCAGTCCCATGTTAGAGGATTGGGACTTCATAGGATTTGAGTTGCTTGGATTACATAATTGGATATTTATATACATTTATGCTTTAAGTAATATAAGATATTTGTTATTCTTTACTTATAATGGCATAAATTGATATTTGATTAAAGGCACATGATTGTTGAAATGTCACAAGGCTAAGATCGGTCCACTCATATGGATGATCATCTTGGCACTTAGTGGTGAGCAGGATGAGATGAATAGGATAGATTCTTGCCTTCGTAGCAAGTTTGTAAAATCTTTTGCCATCTAATATGGTAGACAAAAATATAAATGTCGTCTTGGTTAGTCCAAGATGAGACTCATAAGAGTCAAATATGGAAAGATTCCATATTTTTATATAAAGTCTCGTTGAGAGCCAAAAGTGAGTACTTTGGCTAACTCTTAATGAGTGGTTGAGCCAGAATTAACTCAGATTAGAAATCTTTGTGGTAGCTAGATCAAGTTTCATATGATGTTTTGAGCATGACGTGTCCCAATTTGAGTGGGAGCTCTATCATAGCATACATATCATACTGTATTTGCTAAGAGTCGACCATTTAGGAGTAACATAATCTAATTCACTCTCTATCACTGTATGAGCCCTATACTTTATGCCTTTCTGACCAAGAACTATATCATGACATTGAGGTTCAACATTACTACTTTATCATGTATCTCAGAATCATGAAATGATGCGGTCTAATGGAGCATGACTAGGAAAGTGGCTGATTTAAGTAAAGTGGTGAGGGGTTCTAGGGAAGATAATTTAAAATCACACCTTAGTTTTATGGCTCATAGTCTGGATAATTATCTCGATTAGTTGCATATGATAATCATGAGCACAAATACTTAGATTAGGAGTCAAGTGATGCTTTGAGATAAATCTCAATAGGGATAAGAGGTACTTGATTCGATGTGGTTAAATTATCTAGGACAGTGATGTTTCTTGCAGGTATCATGTTAGTTTGGTGGTGACTTAATATGGCACACCCACTTCGAGATTTCTTCGTCAAAGTTGCAAATGTCATTTCCTGTATGAAGAGAGTAGTGTGAGAGATTAAGAGAGATATAACTCCCAATGTGGATGAGTGGGAGATATTGGAATTTGATCGGTTTTGAATATGATCCATACCCATTGTTTATCCATATAGGTTGTTGGGATGATGTGAGAGTTGGTTCCCATTAGGAATCTAATTTATCATGATAAGAGTCCTTAATAAAGATTGGGATGATCTAACTAAGTGTTTAAAATGAGCAAAACTCTGATTCAACTAAGTGTTTAAAATGAGCAAGACTCTTAGTGAATCTCATCAATAAGTATATGAGTCTCCTCAGAAAATGATTCAGCCTGTCATCAACCCTATTTTCAGAATACCTACACTCTCTTTTTCTAAGGCATATCTCTCTAGAGTCACCATCTTAGAACTCTAGGATTTGATGTGTTGACATAAAAGGAAACTCTAGTAGCTCCTACAAGATTAAGAAGAAGGTTCGAGATTGCTACGCACTTCGAGGAGGTGTTAGAAGATCAACGGAGGTTCGTAAAGTAAACATATCACATCTAGGTTGTGGGTTTTTGATATACAAATCTATATAGATACTATTTTCGCTGCATTTCTACAGGCTTGATGGAGGAAATGCTCTTTCATATCGAGCAGAAAAATCGACTACTAAAGTGAGAGGGTTCGAGTTAGCTTGGAGCAGACGTTGAGTTGAAAAATATATATCTATCCAAGCTATAGTACTTCTCATCAGATGATATATGACCTCGTAGATCTTTTGATCTGTGCATTCTACTTTTAGGCTTAATTGAGATGAACTTGATATGGCCACATGGGATGCTATATTAGTTCTGAATCAGACTAAGCATATCACCCTCTATCATCAAACTCTTTTTTCAGCGTACCAAACTCTATTCAACTGTCATTTGCTTCTTCCTCCGAAAAAAACGGAATGTGAGCATGCTGGTCGCCAACTGCAGTTGTCCAGTCCAATGCGGTACCAGGTACTGAGAACTACAGTGCTAACCTAACGCAAACAATTACATGTGACTCTTTTGTTCCGTAACTCTTTTGTTGCACTGGTCTAAAACTCTGTTATTGCGCACTCTCAAGGGCTGTTCAATCATCTCCACCAAGTTTCATACTTTACCATGTAAGTTTTATGTGAGATTCGTATGCTAATATAGCATTGCCCTGTGGATGGATCATGCTTGAGCGAATAAATTGTGGTCCACTTTCTCACTGATTGAGACGATTATTAAAGTGCTAGAATTCGGTCCATGACCATGGCCACGATTACCTAATATTTTAGAACACATCATGATGGAGATCCTTTTACCAAAAGACTTTAGTAGTACTAGGAGAAGCACCAACAATAAATGATAGAAAAATTGATACATGAAAGCCTGGAAGTGCTGTGATGCATGCCAAACTTCGAATCTTTGACACGTAAGTAAATTGATATATAGCATCCCACTTTCATGGACCATTTTTGGAGATAGTGCAAGACCATAATCCTAATTGATTCAACATGTATAGTAACAAAACAAATAATAATAATAACCAACTTCAATTAAAGGTTGCAAAACAAGAAAGTTATTTATTTAATCCAAACTATAGTTAAATTTTCACAACCTTGACCAAAGAATCAGCTCGGAAATCAATTGGAAATAAAAATAAGGCAGCATCTTTAAGCAGTCAACTATTTGCTTGTTGTCGTTCATGAATGTGCCAAATATCATAAAACATTATAGAATTGCAAGCATTGCATATGTGAAATATACTTTCAAATAATCTAACCATAATGAAAATTCCATGCATGCACAAAAAATCAAATCTACCTTCAAGATCTAGCAACACCTCTTGAATTGGAATTTGGCCGTTAAGTTTGTAATAACATTTTTTTTTTCAGAGCAAGGAAGAAAAGCTCCACACCAATTAATTATCCAAGTCTAGGTGATAGAATGCACGTACAACTAAGAAGCCAACTAGCAAATATAACACTATTGCTATGGAAGACATATCATGACTTTTAAGAGGATTGTTTTTGACACGCTCCGAACCTAACACCCAAGTCGGATACGTGATGGCCGCACACTTCTTAGAGTAAGTCCTAAAAAATATGCAAGGCCAAAAATATTTCATTACAACCTCAACATCCATAATATCTAATTTCAATAATAACTAGTAAAACTTACATAATTACAATTGAAATTCTTTCAATCCTCTGATCAGATAACATAACACTCTATCTATGCATCCGCTCACTCGCAAATTCATACCATATCCAACCATGAGTATCCTGTAACTTTGAGAAAAAAAGAGAAATAGAGGGTGTGAGCTTTACAGCCCAGTAAGAATTTTCATATCACACTGATATAATAATATAATCTGAAAATAAGAATAAATAATAAAATATAAAATCTCATGTTCAATATCCGAAATAATGCAAACATCTATAAATTATCTGTCTTGTCAAAAGAGATGCATCATTATATGTTAATAGGTGAAATATTTTGTTCAATGATTGTTTCATATCTTGTCTTTCATTTTTCTTTTCATTATCAGATGATCTTTATCCATTTTCTTTTTGGCTTTAGACTAACCAAGTCTACATCTCAGTCACCATCCGAACAAATTTTCACTCAAAAGCATTTCAAGGCTGTCCCAGGATGACCTCCTGGCCGGCTGTCCTACGTACGAAAGCCCGTGGAGGGCTGTCCCAGGCATAAGCTCCTGGTGGGCTGTCCCAGGCATGAGCTCCTGGCTGGCTGATCCACATATAAGCCAGTGAGGGCTGTCCCAAGCATAAGCTCCTGACGGGCTGTCCCAGGCATAAGCTCCTGACGGACTGTTCCACATGACAAAGCTAGTCCAAACCATATCTCCTTTTCATTTAATTATTATACGTTGATTTCACCAAATCAATTTCGATTTACAGTGTGATTAAATTAGATATGTCATATCCATATAATTATGCCATCAACTATTGATACATATATATATTGATATAACATACTCATGCTCAAAAATTATATAAACAAATAATGGTGTCTTGGATATAGCAAATTCATCGATCTCAAATCTAACGATGCAAAACCAATGATGCAGGATCAACAGTAAAATAGCATATATAATGGTGATCATGTACAGAGATTCTTACCTTTAGCAGATCCAAGCATAGAAATCAATGTTCTTCTTTGATTTATGAATTTTAAAATAAGATATTTCACTTGACATCTTATGTAAACAATCGTATCTCTTCATGATCCTGATCAAATATAAAAATCATATATGAAAAAATTACCGATAATCGATCCTAATAACATAAATCCAGGACTTCTCCTAGGATTACCCACAATGGAGATTTGTCTGAGTATCTGGACCCTCCATTGGTCCACAAGACTTCTAGAGAGGAAAAATCCATGAAGAGAGAGAAAATTCTAGAGATAAAATTTTAGAGAGAGAGTGGAGAGAGAATCTTCATATCTTTCAGATGAAGAAATTATGATTGAGATCATCAGAGATTATATCAGGGTGACTCAATATGAATTAATCATAATCGATATTATAAATTTTGAATAAGAACCAAACTGAAATTCAATCTACTGCACGAATTTTGGAGCAATCTCAGATCATCATATTTTCATCTCAAGTTTATCCTAAGATCCGTAATGCAATCAAAGAGAGAGAATGACCCTAGAGAGATAAAATCCATAAAGAGAGAGAAAAGATTTAGAGAGAAAATTGAGAGAGAATCTAGAGAAAGAAATTGGAGAGAGAAAGATAGAGAGAGGAAAGAGAGAGAAAGGAGGGAGAGGAGAGAGAGAAAATTCTCTCATTCTTTTCTTTTCTTTCTTCTTTTTTTTATTTTTCTTCTTTTTCTTTTTCTTTTCTCTTTTTCTTTTCTTTTCTCTTTTCTTTTCTTCTTTCTCTTCCCGACCGAACAGAGGATGGACCGAGGGGCTCAGTGGCTCGGCTCCTACGAGGGGCGACGGCGTCTGGTTGACGGCAACAGAGCAAAAAAGATCGGAGCTGAGGTTTGGCTGACGAGAAATCAAGAAATAATCAAAAAATAGGGTACTGCCCCTTTCTCTCTAATTTTTCGATCATTGACCGATCGTCGATGACCAAAACCTCTCGGAGAAGAGGGATAGAGAGATGAAGATCCTATCCTAGGGATGAGACACCGCAAACGACGGTGCTGGTGGTCGAAAAAGAGGAGGAAAGGGCCCGACCGAATAGAGTAAAACAGAGGTTCAGCTTTTCATGGATTTTTCGACGAGCCCGACGACCGTTGAGGGTCTAAAGCCTTGGGGAGAAAAGAAAGAGAGAGAAGAAGAAAGGTTGGAGCCTTACCTGAGCTCCAGTGGCATCTTCGACCTTCGATTTTCGATGAATACAATAATGGAGGCCGCGTCTTCAATGGAGAAAAGAGGAGAGATCAAGCTCGAAGATTGCCGGTGGAGAGTCTTAAGGGAGGGGGGAGACTTATTTATAGAGAGCCCTAGGGCTCCGGTGGTCCTAGGACTTCCATTCTGTTCAGGATTTATCGGAGAAAAGACTCCTATCGAGAGTCTTCTTCCCGTTCTCTCTTTTTTTTTATATGGGCTTTGATGGTTTGGGCTTGGTCCAGGGTCCAAATAGGTCGGGTATTACATTCTCCCCCTCTTCAATAATTTCATCTTCGAAATTAAGTTACGTTGTTTGAGATATATTCTAAAAAAAATATACATTCATCATGTCATTCTTATGCTTCCGATAATGTCTTACATATTATTTATTTCTCATGATCTTGTTATAACAAAATTATTTGAAATCTCAAATTCATCCTCCTTTTTTTGATTTCTCAACTTTTTCGAAGAGCAGTAATATTTTAGACTTGTATTAATATACCATAATTATTTATCCAATACATTCCACTCAAAATTCATAATTATCTCAGACTGCCTATGATAGAAAAATAAATAAAAACTGAACATCGGGCACTCTTCACAATCATCGATTTCTTTCTTCTTTTGACCTTCCAATAAATTTTATATGAGACTTTCATTTCAAGAAAACCTCAACCTTCTATGTCAGTTCGAGTAACAATATTAATTTAAAAAAATATGAGATCTGTGTCAAGACATTCTAGATTTGAACTAATAACAGAACTATCAAGCTGTTAATAATAAACTCGAGATATCTAAGATTTTTTGGCATAATCTGCAATGAAATAATCTACCGACAAAAATTATCCGGCTATGATCAGATTAGATTAAAATCTATAGCATCCTTTCATTATCAATAAAATCCTTCCTTATTTACAGCTAATGTATTCCATAATATCTTTTGATTTAAAAGATTAATATTTTTAATTAATTTAAACCACCACGCTTTTGCTGCACACTCTGATCTCAAATTATATAGATTTATCGAAAGATATCCTTGTATGTTAGATCAATCAAAGATAGATCCAACCTTCAAATTTTATATAGATCTTAGAGTAAACTTTTAAGTTCTTTGTCTTTACTATCCCTTGGGCATAGCACATCAAAATTAAATCTTGATCTACTTTTCATATTTGAATTCATTGTATAATCTTCATCACTCTTCAAGAATCCAACATGTCTAGAATTAATTGAAGTTAACCTTAGATTTATCTTACAATTATTTAGACAACTTCTAAACCAATCTTTCTTTGCAAAAGAATTAATTCCAACCTGAACAAACTAGAAGAACTCAAGTCAACATCTTTGTAAATAGAATCAACTTAGTTATTTCTTGTAAAGCTCTACTCATCACAACCCTTAGCATCAATAGATAAATCCATACAAATTTTTATCCCTTATATAAGTTATTCAAAATTTAACAATAACAAAATATCTTAGTTCAACTCAAAAATTCGAATTCTGACTTGAATTACAGTCCACAATCTTCAATAATCATAAAAAAAAAAGAATCTAATCCAAAAATAAAATATAAATTATTACAGATTTCATCATAACCTATATATCATACTCTAACAAAATCAATTTCTTATTCAAATCATCAAAATTCCTTAGATCCACTTAGAAAAGCAAACTGTTGACTTGAAATTCAATGCAATTTAAAAGATCAAAACAATCACATCCAAATATGATATTTTCAATAACCAAAGATTTTACCAAGATGTGTATCTCATATTCTCATAATAAAATCTAAATATATTTTTCATCTAAATTGAGTCTCATATATGATCTCTTATAGGTTCAATGCTCAAAAATATTTTTCTCTCATATGATGAAATTTCTTCTTAGACCACATCCCAACTAACTTCTTTATGATAAGTCTAAAAATTTATAATACTAAAAAATTAATATCGAAATCAGAAAAGTTATCATGACATTCACCCATATAAGTTTTGCATTAAAAAATCATCGAGTATACTCAATACAACACATCAATATCTCCCTCTTCATTCCAAGACCAACACTTCTCATACTTAGGTCAATCCTACTAATTGAAATTCAAGATATAACTCATCAATTCTATTATAGACATCATATACCACTTATATATAAATTTCATCATAGTATCAATTGATTTGAAATCCAAATATTGAATCCTTCTTTTATATCTATCATATTCCTTATGATCATAACCTAAACTCTAACATCATTCTATCATATCCTTAATGATCATAACCTTAAACTCTGATATTATCTATTATACTCTATTGATTAATCTCAAAATTTTGATATCACTTATGTCACAATCCCTAATGACCTTAAAGTTTTGATACCACATAAGTCATATTCTCGGATATCACTCTGTCACATCCTATTGATCATACATAAAATTTTGATATCACTTCATAATTTTTAGTGATCTTAAACCTAAGCTCTGATACCATTCTGTCACGTCCCGAACCCAACACCCGAGTCAAATACGTGATGGCCATACACTCCTTAGAGCAAACCCTAAAGAATATGCAAGGCCAAAATATTTCAATATAACCTCAACATCCATAATATCTAATTCAATAATAACCAGTAAAACTTGCATAATTATAATTAAATTATTTCAATCCTCTGATCAGATATCATGACACTCTATCTATGCATTCGCTCACTTGCAAATCCATACCATAGCCAACCATGAGCATCCTGTAACTCTGAGAAGAAAAAGAGAAATGGAGGGATGTGAGCTTTATAGCCCAGTAAGAATTTTCATATCACACTGATATAATAATATAATCTAAAAATAAGAATAAGCAATAAAATATAAAATCTCATGTTCAATATCTAGAATAATGCAAACATCTATAAATTATCTGTCTTATCAAAAGAGATGCATCATCATATGTTAATGAGTGAAATACTTTTGTTCAACGATTGTTTCATGTCTTGTCTTTCATTTCTCTTTTCATTATCACATGATCTTTAATCTTTTTTTTTGACTTTGGACTAACCAAGTCTACACCTCAGTCACCATCCGAACAAATTTTACTTAAAAGTCTTTCAAGACTGTCCCAGGATGAGCTCCTGACCGGCTGTCCCACGTACAAAAGTCCGTGGGGGGCTGTCCCCGGCATAAGCTCTTAGTGGGCTATCCCAGACATGAGCTTCTGATTGGCTGATCCACGTATAAGCCAATGAGGGCTGTCCCAGGTATAAACTCCTGACGGACTGTCCCAGGCATAAGCTCCTGGCGAGCTGATCCACATGACAAGACTAGTCCAAACCATATCTCTTTTTTATTAATTATTATATATTGATTTCATCAAATCAATTTTGATTTACACTATGATCAAATTAGATATGTCATATCCATATAATCATACCATCAACCATTTATACATATATATATATTGACATAATATACTCATGCTCAAAATTTATATAAGCAAATAACGGTGTCTTGGATATAGCAAATTCATCGATCTCAAATCCAACGATGCAAAACCAATGATACAAGATAAATAGTAAAATAGTATATATAATGGTGATCATGTACAGAGATTCTTACCTTTACCGGTGACTGATCCAAGCATAGAAATCAATGTTCTTCTTTGATTTATGAATTTTGAAATAAGATATTCCACTCGACATCTTATGCAAACAATCATATCTCTTCATGATCCTGATCAAATATAAAAATCATATATGAAAAAATTATCGATAATCGATCCTAATAACACAAATCCAGGACTTCTCCTAGGATTACCCACAATCGAGATTTATCTGAGTATCTGGACTCTCCATTGGTCCACAAGACTTCTAGAGAAAGAAAATCTATGAAGAGAGAAAAAATTTTAAGATAAAATTTTAGAGAGAGAGTAGAGAGAGAAAATGGAGAGAGAATCTTGTATCTTAGATGAAGAATTATGATTAAG
>KE505546.1:242108-265208 GCA_000441515.1 Elaeis oleifera
CCTAGTGATCCTCTCTATTCAGGTCTTGGGCAACTTTCCACTCCCTTGCTTTGGAGAATGGAGGGGACCTCAGCATTTCTACTAGTGGGACTCGGAATCTTGTGCGCATACACCTCACATATTATAGGCAAGTGCCTTGAGGAGGATGCTAGCACCAAGAGTTATCAAGACATTGGAGAGCAAGCATTTGGGACCACGGGAAAGATCATAATCTCCACCTTCATATACCTGGAAATATTCCTAGTCCTTGTGTCATACACAATTTCTCTCAGCGACAACTTGCCGTTGGCACTTCGTGGTGTTCATCTCTCATGGCTTCACTTATCCACAGCTCAGCTGCTAACAATTATAGCAGTGTTGGTGGCACTTCCTAGTCTTTGGCTAAGGATCTTTCCTCCATATCCTTCCTCTCCTTTGCAGGGATACTTATGTCGCTCCTCATCTTCACAACCGTTGTGGGGACAGCAGCCTTCGGAGGGTCAAGTGGAACCAAAGGATACCTAAACTACAGCTTCGCAAGATCCCAGGGATCTCTGGCCTGTATATATATGGTTATTGTGGCCATATCGTCTTTCCCAACATACATACTGCCATGAAGGATCCCTCCAAGTTCACCAAGGTATATCTCTGACACTAAATTGACCAAAGTTTTGAGTTATATGCTTGTGGTAAAATTAAGTGCAAGCATGGATCCTTGACAAACCCTGGTGTCAAAAGTCCATATAGGTGGGTGCATGACAGATTTTTTCAAGTAAACTCGACCCCATGCCTTCATCCAACAAATGAGGGTGTTTTTAAATGGAACCCGAATCTCAGCCTCCTTTTTGCTTCTCCTCCTCAAGTTGCTAAATATTCCTGCAATCAGCCTGTAGTGGGTCTAGTGAGTTCTAGTCTCTTTCTCCACATAAAAAAAACAGTACAAAGTTGCTTTCAAATAATTAAAAGAAAGTCATTTGATCTATCAAGTTAATTATGTATATACATATATACATGCGCGTATGTATGATAAGCTGAAGAATAAATCTAGGCCCATAACCACTTGGTTGGGTCAACTAATGGAGACAGGCATGGATGATGACAGTAAATCTCTTCCAAAACTCACCTTATACTTCAAATCCAAAGAAACTAGATTTCATGTCTTATTTGATGGGGTTTGGAACTGTTACCATGGGAAGATGATCTGGCATGGGCCATTGAGTTGGAGCTTGAGAGAAGGGATGGAGTGGTTTTCGAAGGGCCGAAGAGACCTTCGACAAGCACACGAACTGATCATTCGTCCTCGGGGGGTCCTGCAAACCGCATCCTATAAAATCACAAAAGATAGAGAAAGTTCTTATATTGGATAGGGTTTCCCAGCGATGGACCCTCTGATACCTAAGTCAGTCTCCCACAAGAGCCAACAGAGGAGGTCTGAGCTTCAGAAAGAGATCCGTGGTGATTAGGATTGAGTATAAGGTGGAGCAGAGTGTGGGTAGAGAATTGGAATGAGGGAGCTTGGCGATTTGGAGGTGGGCTCAGAGCAGGAGAGACAGATCCTGTGCTCGTGCATAGAGTCCGTCTCGAGGAGAGGACATATAAAGCAAGTATTTTCTTCTTCTTCTTGCTTGGAGGTCCAAGAAACTTAGGGTTTATAGACGAAGGTGTTACCTATGGTTTGGAGGATATATGCCCTCCTCCCCACAAGGGCCGAAGAGGTGCACCTAAGTTATTAAGGAATAATAGCCAATACATCTGGGTTTGTTGGAGTCGCACAATGGAGGAATAGGGCCGCCATGTAGTAGAGGAACAGGGCTGCTGCGTAGTGGAGGAATAGGATTGGTAACTTGTCGCCTAGCAGGTGGAAGGGTTTTGAAATTCTGCTGATGTGATCGTAGGGGCCCACCGAGCAGTGATTGGTTGGCTGCTCTGGTGCTTCTCAGAGGGAACATGCATCGGACTGTCATTGGTGTGCCACTTCCACGGTGGATGGAGCATTCCGATCGTATCAAGAACCAAAAAAGATCCGGTTTCTTTTAGAGATTCGTTATCCAAACTCACTTATATAATATATGCTAGCTTTAAAAAAAGTTTTTTTACAATTTATCTCCAAAGAGTAGGATAATACTAAATCCAACCTTACAGCGGATTCTGAATTAAATTACGAAGCACAGGAATGCATGTAATTATGCAAGGATCCACACTAGCACCAGGTTTTAACAGACAATCATACATATTCCTTGTATTGTCAAGTAATTTATATTCTCCATTTGTATGTATTCCTAACGCTGCCTATTCCATATTCCTCAATTACAGGTCATTGTCACGAGTTTTATGGTGGTCATTGGGTTCTACACAGCTTTTGCCTTCACGGGGCGAAGCTATTTGGACCAACGTTTAGCTCTCAGATTACCCTTAGCATGCCTCATCACCTCGTCGTCACCAAGATCGCTCAATGGGCGACCGTGCTCACACCGATGACAAATATGCCCTCGTATTTGCTCCCTTTGCCATCCAACTTGAGCAACATCTACCTTCTTCTGTGAGCTCCACGGTTCGAATGCTCATTAGAGGCAGCATAGGGTCCATACTGCTATTGGTGATCCTGGCACTAGCCCTCTCTGTCCCATACTTTGAGCCCGTCCTCAGCCTAACTGGCTCCCTTGTAAGCACAACTCTCTCAGTGGTCTTTCCCTGTGCCTTCTATCTCAAGATATGCTGGCCTAAAGTCTCCAAGCCTGCTCTCCCTCTTAATGGTGTGCTTATAGTCACTGGGGCTCTATTTGGGGTAGTAGGAACAATCTCATCTTTTATGTCACTTCTACAAAGTTATCAGAGAGGCCATTGATCACCTTCATCTATAGGACAAAAAATATTTTAAGGCTCTTTTATTACCCAATAATAAGAAGAAGGCTGAACAAGGTGAAGGAGAATGAAGTTTGCAGTCCATGATGAAGTACACAGAGGGATGGTGAGAAGTTGTGAGGGTGTGAGAGCTCTTAGCGGTCATGTTGTTTGTGAATCAAAGTATCTTAAATATATATGGAATGGTGCATTTAATTATACTTCTCGTCATTTCTCTGACGTTGCCTCTTAACAAGATATGCCACTAGTCGTCCTTGCATTGGATTGTCGGGATCGGAAAAAATCTTTGTACATTGCCTCCAATGAAGAAAATATGCATCGCTTCATCGGAATGGTCACGAAGTTTAATTAATA
This sequence comes from Elaeis oleifera, assembly GCA_000441515.1. Lineage (NCBI taxonomy): Eukaryota > Viridiplantae > Streptophyta > Magnoliopsida > Arecales > Arecaceae > Elaeis > Elaeis oleifera. Next base: position 245,304 of record KE505546.1, read on the forward strand.
AAAAATTAAATATTTAATATAATTTATTTTTTAAATTTTTTCTATCAAAATATTTTTTTATTTTTACTCTATTTTGCTCCTATGACCTCCAGTTTGCATCCCATGACATCCTATTGCATTCTATAAATAATTATCGAAATATCAAAAAAACTAATAAGACATTATAATAATATTATAATATTATATTATATTATATTATATTCTATAAATAATTATCAGAATATCATAAAAACTAACAGGATGTCATAATAATATTACGATATCATGTTGCATCTTATAAATAATTATTAAAATATCATAAAAACTAATAGGATATCATAATAATATTATAATATTTGTTATATCCTATAACATCATGTTACACCCTATAAATAATTATCAAGATATCATAAAAACTAACAGAATATCATAATAATATTATGATATCTTATTTGCATCTTATAATATCTTGTTGTATTTTATAAATAATTATTGAAATGTCACAAAAACTAACATGACGTTGTAACATTATTGTAACTTTCTATTTATATCTTATGATATCCTGTTACATCCTATAAATAATATCGGAATATCATAAAAACTAATAGGATGTCATAATAATATTATGATATCCTATTGTATCCTATGACATTATGTTGCATCTTATAAATAATTATCGAGATATCATAAAAACTAACAGGATATATGATATCCTGTTGCATCTTATGAAAAAGTAATAAGACATCGTGGCGTTATCTGAGATGTCATAGCATTCAATAGGAAAGAGGATTTTGGTTAGAAAAAATCTGAGAAAAAAGCCTAAGTTGTATTAAATGCATGTCTCCTCGTTAATTATACTACATAGTGCAATCTGATAAAGTGGTATATTTTTCTCCACCGAATATGGTGCACAAAGAATTACTCTTGAGTTGTGTTATGAAAACAAACCACAAAAGCCCATTAGACACCTGACTCTAGCCTATCGTGTTACAAGCCCAATAAAACTAAATGGATCATAATTGTAACACTTGCATTAAGAAGACTTAAACAACCTCTGATAACCTAAACATCAATTCAAACCCAATTTTAATGGATGTTTATTCCAAAGTTTTGAACTAGCATGTTGGATTGTTTCACCATATAGATAGTGATGAGAGAACATTGAGAAGTACAGTATGACTTGATCTTTCAAACATTTCACTCCTTTTAATCGATCTTTAGAGAAAGTTAGGCTACATCACCAGCAATATGCTGAAAAGAGTAGAAGACCACTTCTAGCTCTACAGGCTTCTGCTTCTAACTACATGAGTTTTCTCATACACCCTCTAGCTACTGTTCACTACACGCAGGATACACTCCCAGAAGATCTTCACTGCAATCACAGTCTCTCTGCTATTATCATCAATGGCAAGCATCGATCAATGCCACTCTACCTTCTATTATCCTATCTGTTGGGGATCTTCATGCTTATTTGCTTCAACTTCAATAGCTTCATGTTTACAACCACAGTACAAGTTGTTCAATTCATACTGTGAGTGCACCAGAATATCCTCAGCTTCATGTTTACAAGTTGTTCTACGCTTTCTGGCTTTCTGCTTCCTATCACAGGAATCCACTATCAGTTGCCGATACACAGTTTTCTCAGCTGTTTACTTCTTACTATCTTTTTTGTATTGTATTACTAGCTTTCTTTGTCTTTTTCCTCACTATGTACTCTTATACAACACATAAGAATCAAACATAATTCAGCCAAATTCAATAAGGGATTCTAGGACAGCATTAAATGAGGAAAATATTAAACTTGGGATGCAACTGAAACTGCAAATTCCCAGAGGCCTTGGTAGCCCACCATCATCATATTCCCATAGAGAGTTGCAGCACAATCATGATCCCTTAGGTTATTTGGTGCATCACCGTGTTAAGCAATCTTGGAAGGTAATATGGATTGCCTTCATAATAGATTACTATCATTAAATTATCGATAATGTTGATTACTATGTTTGATACACATAGGTAATGTTGCAGTAAATTATTAAAAATTTTGATTAATATGTTTAGTACGATAATCAGATTACCGGCAATGTGAAATCAAATTCTCAAAATACCCCCATTAATTTGTTCTGGTGCTCCTTTTTTTCTAATAAGAAGTAATGGAAGTTTGTGGGTATGGTGGTGGCACGGAGAAGTGACAGGTCGAGAGGTGTAGGGAACTGCAGGCACTGAGAGGGGTGGAGAGGAGGCAGGCACGTATGAAGCCATGGGGGTGGTGGAGACAGACATGGAGAAGCCATAGAGGTTAGTAAGAGACAAGAGAGGAGGAGTCACGGACAGACAAAGTAAGATGGAGGAACCAAGGGCTGAGGATGTATGCGGAGGCATGGGAGAGAGGGGAGGTTGGGCAATCAATTTTGTGTGATTTTTTGAAGGATAATTTTGTCTAAAATTTTATTGCAACATTATCTAAGAAGTGATAATCTGAATAGCCACTCCTCCCCAAAGCAATCTAGAGGACAATCTGGATTATCATCCAAAAATATATCAAATACAATAATTCAGATTACCACATTAAATTGCTAGCAATCTGAATAGATTGCCAGCTACCAAATGCAACCCTAAACAATCTACAACTCTATGGAGATTTATGCTATACTTTATTTGAAAGAAAATATACGACATACAAATCTAAGATGGAATAACCCACAGAAGCATTGCTACGCATGACTGCACTTTGCATACAAGCCTTACTATGTCCTATGCTTACCAAGAATAATGCATGCATGCATGTAGATCCAATTATAGGAATGTAGGGATCTCGTTGCAAGCAACAATATTGCATGTTGGATGTGTTTGTGTGCACAAACTTGATTTGGATTGTGATTTTTAAGTATTTTCAAATCTCTTGCCAACTTTCAGGTGTCATTTATTTGAATTTATGTTGTCCCCGGAAATAATTTAGAGGAAAAAAAAACTTATCATCTATAACTAGGGTTTCTCCTATTCAAGTCAGACCAACTCTAGTTCCTCTTCAACTCTATTGGATGTTAAGAAATCTCAGCCTCCACCATCTATAAATCTTTCCCCACCTCGTCTTAGTATTGTTAGATGTATGCTATAGAAACCAATCAGATCGACATATATATTTATTCTAGGATATAATTTATATTTGATATTTTTATTATTAATAAAATTAAGTTATTAATTTCATTCATATTGTGTATGTATTCATGAATCATCCAAAAAATTAATAAGATGATGACACATATATATTCTCAAGAATTGATAATTTGACACATGTGTTATTGGTAATTAATTTCTAAATACTCCCGATCAATGGATCATCATAGGGATAATGATGGATTTGATGAGATTGGTACATGGATCGCTTTCTTTTAGATAGGGGTGGCAACGGATTGGGTATGGATCGGATCGATCGATATCCATACCCACCCCATTAGTAAAAAATTCATATCAGTACCCATCCATATCCATCTCGGATCGGATCGGATCGGATATACCCAAAATCTATATATGATTTTAAAAAAATTATGCAATGAAACAGAGTCCCATAAATTAAAATTTTATAGCCAAAGAAGAATCCTTTTGATCAAAAATCCATAACCCTACAAAATATCATGCTTCTACCAGCATTAAGCTCTCAAAACCTCAAGGAAGCAACTCACACCACCACAACTTGGATAGAATCTTATATTCTTAAGGAAAAAATCCATCAAAACCTCAAAAACCCCTCTAATCTCTCTCAAGTGCTCCCCTTTTCCATAGATCTCTGAAAAAGATAATGAAAAGAAAAGAAAAGAAGCAAAAAAAAACAATATATATAGGAAAGGACTTACCTCTCATTTTTTTTCATTTTCTTTGTTTTCCTTGATTTTCTCTTAATTTCTCCCAATTTTCCTCTGCTTTTCCATCCTCAAGAGTCCTAATTGGGTGGGAGGCTTGGAGTGGCCGAATATGGAAGCTTAGGGAGATGGAGCAGCCAATACGGAAGCTTAACAACTAGGATTTGTATTGGTAATTGGTATATATATATATATCGGATCAGATTCGGAGCGAGACATACTATTATCCATATTCGACCTATACCCACTTCAAATTTTTTCTAAACCCATATCCATCATGGATTTTAATCAAGTCGAGTAAAATCTGTCCCATTCGAATCGGATCAGATTGGATATCCGATGGATCGGATCAAATTGCCACCCTACTTTTAAGATAGACAAGTCTCGAGTCTATAATATGGAGACACTAGAGAGAGTGTAGGTGATTGTTAGAGAATAAAGGTATCAAACATGACCAACATGAAAAGTCACTTGAATGTCTACTCATTCGTCAGTGACTTACTCGATGTTGTAGTAGTGTGACTAATTCTTTGACCTACGATGCCTCGACTATTCATAATAAGATTACTATAGTTTGATTGCACATATACATAGTCCCTAGCCATATAGATCCTTATACGGTGCATGTTGGCTGCAGTAGGTTTATTGTAAGAGTAAGACATATACCTATATGAAATCTATTATCTTTGGTAGATAAGAAAGATGATCCTATATGATTTGTGAGACTAAGTTCATAAGACCTTGACCAAGGCAATGTGAATAGTGGAAAGAGATTTTCATCATTTTCACATCAGAAACTCAAGTAGAATAAATTTGACATATTACAGATGATGGAATTTGATGAGTAGTTTCATAACCTCTATCTAATCAGAACTCTCGATAGAAGGACTGAATCATACGATAACTGCACCTACAAGTTCATCCATTTTGTTCTGCTGAAATACCACTACATGCTGCTCGACATCACTAATGGATTGTGGGACTAATGAGAATTATCTTGATGGTCAATAATTCTTAATAAGTGAGTTAGAATTATTTCAATCCATTAAAAAATTTCAATGATATTGATGATAGAGATTATAATTTATCTCACTATCAGATAGAATAAAATCTATAGAATCACACACAAAAGAAAATTGATTAAGAACTTAAGATTAGGCCTTACAGGTCCTAATTGAATTAGAATTTATGAGAAATCCTTGAGGTTTTGAATTTTCATGCTAGTACATGGTTAAACCCTAGAATCTCTAACCCATTTGGACTCCTTATGTGATAAGGATTTGAATTGATCAAAGCACACGCCAAGAGTTGTGCACCCAAAACACTTCTTCACACCAAGAGTAAGAGGGTGTGCATCCAAGAGTTGGACACCCAAGGCTAGAACACAAGAGTCCTTCTCAAATAAGGTTTTGATTAGTCAAAGGATTTGACATGTCAAAGACTTTTGGAACTAGAACTCCTATGTGAATTTATTCACTTGAGATCAGATCTAACAAAAGTCCAATGCCTCTATCTCTCATGCATTCCATGTGTGCCGATTTGCCCACATTAAAAGGAGTTTTAACATGGAAAGGACTCTTGACACCTCTTAGACTTGATGCTTCTTACACTTGATGCCCAAATACACCACATGAAAGAGTCCTTGTGCGCCCTACCTCCTCATGTTGGAAGGAGTTCTAATGTAGGAAAAGCACTTGGATGCCTAGGAGACTAGTGTGTGAAAGAGCTCACACTTATAAGAGGGAACTCAATGTGTTGAAAATTAATTCACTTCTCTCTAGCACCTCATCCTCACATCTTTCTTATGCCCAAGTGTTGGACACCCAGAGATTTTGGAAGCCTAAAAGAGTTGACACCGTAAGAGCATCTCATGCCCAAGGGCTGGAGCATGGTCAAAAAGGCTACAAGAAAAGGCTGCATACTAATTTTCTTGCGAAGAAAATCCAGAAAAGATTTGGAAAGAGTCTTTGATCTTTTCTGTATGAATATCTATAGAGGTCGGATACTTATGTGGCTTCAAAGAAATCGTAAAGATATCCATGACATCAAATTATGGTGAAGAACTATCCTTGCAAAAGTGAAAATCTGATTTTTCTTCTCTTAATCTTAACTTAATAACTATGAGGATCCGGAGTTGATTCGAGATAAGATCTCATATGATTAATCTGAAATTTATTATTCATCTGCTGCATGTTAATCACAATTTTTTTTTCACTGTGCATATCAACCCTTAGATGTTAACGGTGGTATCAGAGCCACTCTCATATGTTTTAAGATTAGATTACTGATTTGGATATTATGGATCATTTAATAAGATTTGAAGAACAAAAAATTTTGATCTTGGCTAATTTCATCAGTCAATGTCAATAGTCGATAAAATCAAAAAGTTATGATGATTTGGTCACATGATAAGTTTTTGAATCGATATTAAATGGTTAATCTAATTCCCAAATCTATTTTATTGTTTTATGTATGAGATATATGTGGTTCATTTATAAGATATATGTGGTGATAACCATAGGATTGTGACCCTTTTACTTATCTCTATGATGTATCATGTTTACAAATCCTGTATATTTAGAATTGTTTAATTTTTGCATGTTTGAGAGCATCAACAGATTTATGTAATTTAGAGATCTACGAGTCTCATATAATTTAATGGGTTGTAATTAATTGCTATGTTATGAATTGTATGGGTTGTATTATGTATTTGTTTGCACGTCATGGTTGATCGGTTGCAAACCTACAGCACAAAACAAGCACAGAGTCAAACAATTGGTTGAGGCTAAATCAAGGTGTTGATCAGATCAAAGACTTGTTCAGGATCGAATCAAGGAGTTAAAGATGATCAAACTAATTGATGTGTGTGTGCTTGTACATTTGACCCATAGATCCCAATTCGACTCAGTGGCTCGAGCCCGAATCCCTTTCTTAGATCCATGATCATCATCAATTTTCTTATTTATATTTTATAGATTTTATTTGCATTAGATGTAAATAACTAAAATTTGAGACCTAAATTTAAATTCTTAAATATATTAAGTGAGTAGTCTTCCACCATTATAGATATGCAGGCGTCCTACTAGTGCTGACTGATCTCAATTGATCATAGTAGTCAGTTGTATTGGAAAGGTGCAACTACTTTATTAGAATGAGATACTATAAGATAAAGATGAGATTGGATGCAATAACTAGTAGGTGAGGAATCCAATGACGGCTTTACCTATGTGTTTGAATAGAGAGTCTGACTTAACTAAGGAATGAGACTAATAACTATCAGATGAGACCTATATGACTTAAAGAATAAAGATGACTGCAACATGCTTGAGAAGCATTGAGTAAGAGTTATCCATTCATTAATTTGCATATTGCCAATAACTGTTAAGTGTGGTGATACTCAAATTATTGATGGGACCATAGTATCTACTTGAAATTCTAATCGTGAAAGATTTTTATTTCTCTATCTGAGGAGTATAAGAGATTCGAAAAAATAGTGAGAAGCATGTTCTTTTAAAAGAAATCCTAAAATAAACTCTTTAAAGTAAATATAAAAATTTAACTTGAATCTTTACTCTCTGCAAAATAAAATATCAACTTCCAATCCTCTAGCTTATATTCTTGAAACCAATCATCTAACCAGATCTAATTATAAAGACTAGCTCAAAAATCTAAAAATAATTTTTAATTTTGAGAAGTTAAGCTATGTTCTCGATCAAGATCCTACTGCGTTGTCAATTCGTCTGGCAGCTAACCAAAGGACAGCACTGAAAAAATGGACAGATAATGACAACAAAATTAGGTGCTACATTTTGACATTGATGTCAAATAAACTTCAATGCTAGCATGAGAACATGAAGACTGCCAAGACCATATTGACTCATCTCAAAGAGTTGTGTGATGAGCAAAGTCGATCAGCACACTATAAAATGTCCAAAAGACTCTTCAATACTAAGATGCATAAGAGACAATCTATCCATAATCATTATTTGATAATAATCAAAAATTTAGAGAAGCTTGAAAAACTCGGCATGATCATGCATAAGAAATTACAAGCAGATTTAATCCTACAATCTCTTCTTGCTTTGTATACGTAGTTTATAATAAACTATCATATGAATAAGATTGATTGCACCTGAGTCGAATTGTCAAGAGGCATGATTCTCACTGTGGAGCAGATTTCATCTTCCAAAAGAAAGTCTAATTGGAAGAAGAAAAAGCACATGAAGAAGCAAAATACTGATAGCAAGAAGAAAGCTCCTAAAAGAAAAGCCGTTGACAAAAAAAAATATTTTCACTGCAATGTTAACAATCATTGGAAAGAAACTATCCTGTCTACCTAGAATCCCTAAAGAAAAGGATACATCTTCTGAAGGTATGTCTGACCTATTTGTAATTGAATTAATCTTATAGTTTCTTCTACTTCCAATTAAATTTTGAACTCTGATTCTAATTCTCATTTATGTACTTCAATATACGGTCTAAAGGAAAGTAGAAGACTGAAGGATGGTAAAGTGACTCTACAGGTTGGTAATGAGGCAAGAGTTGTTGCTATAGCTATAGGCATCTATCCTCTGCAACTACTATCTAATCATAGTTTAGTTTTTAGAGACTATTATTATATATCTACTGCAAGCAAAATTTAATTTATATTTTCGCATTAGTATAAGATGGTTATATTTTTAATTTTGATAAAACTATTATTTCATTTATTTTAGAAATAAATTGATTGCATATGATTTTATGATTGATAATCTCTATCACTTGCATGTGATGCATCTGTGAATGTTTCAGAGCAAGTAGTGAGTACCGTAGAACCTAAGAGATTCAGAGATGAGATGAACCTAAAGTATATATGGCATCTTAAGCTTGATCATATTAGAGAGGATAAGATAAACAGATTGAAGAAAGATGGACTTCCTGGCTCATTAAATAATATCTCATATCTAGCTTGTAAATCATATTTTAAAAAAAAATGACCAAACAACCTTTTATAGGACAAGGGGAGAGAACCACTGAGATACTTATCCTAATACATACTGATGTGTGCGGTCCATTCAATGTGCAGGCTAGGGATAATTATCTTTACTTTATTATCTTTATCGATAATTATTTATGGTATAGATATGTATCTTATGAGATACAAATCTGAAATTTTTGAAAAGTTCAAAAATTCGGATATGAGGTGGAGAAGAAAATTAGAAAACTTATTAAGATTCTTCGATCAAATCGAGGAGGTGAATATCTTAGTGAAAATTTTAAAATTCATTCAAAAAAATAGCATAATCTCATAATGGACTCCTTCGAAAATATCTTAACTCAATAGGATGTTGGAGCAGAGAACTCGAATGCTATTGGATATGGTTCAATCCATGATGAGCTTTAATGATCTTTCTTTATTTCTTTGAGAACATGCTTTGCTTACTTCTATTTATATATTGAATATAATTTCTTCTAAATCTGTTTCTACCATACTGTATGAGATGTGACATGGTAAGAATAAGAGTCTTGGTTATCTCAAGTTTTAGGGATGTTCGATTAATATCAAGCGACTAGAGACAAACAAGTTAGAAGCTAAGTCCCCTAGGGCTCATTTCATTGGGTATTCTAGAGAGTCTATGGGATACTATTTTACTTTTAAAGAATCACAATGTAGTTATGATCGAGATGCTATCTTTTAAAAAATAGTTTATCCAAGATGGAGGTAGTGAGAGAAAAATTGAGCTTAAAGAGAGAGTCATTGAAGAGCAATGAGTGATGGAACCTACTAAATCTATTCAAGTTGAGCCAGTACATGCATTTTCTCTTCCACCTCATAGATTGAGTTTTTCATCCTCCTAAAAGATACTTACATATTTTGATAGAGAAAGTAGAAAAATTATTTCTTGTGAGAGATAGAGAATATGGAGATGATCTCAAAACTTACAACGAGGTAATATCAGACATCGACTTAGAGAAATGGTTGAAAGTAATGAAATTAGAAATTGACTCGATATATTTCAATCAAGTATAGATCTTAGTAGATTTACTAGCAAGTATAGTATCTATTGGATACAAATAGATCTATAAAAGGAAGATAGATTCGGATGGAAAGATAGAGATCTACAAGGCAAGGCTCGTGATGAAAGATTATAGTCAATGCAAAGGCATCAACTATCAAGAGATTTTTTACCTATGGTTATGCTAAAATCCATCCAGACACTGCTTGCTATTACGGAATATCATGATTATGAGATCTAGCAAATAGATATAAAATTACTTTTGGAATGGATATATTAAGATAGATATCTATATGGAGTAACCTCTGGATTTCACTTTCAGTAATAAACGTCACAAGATATCTAAACTGCAAAGGTCTATATATAGACTGAAGTAAGTAATCTCTATCATGGGTGATCAAAATTAAAAATCTAACTCAAACTATATAGATAGAGTAAGTCGGGATCATATCCACAGGGATCAGAGGGCTGAAATTCAATTAACTAAGTAAAAGAGAAAGTTTGGAGTTGGTAGTGTTTTAATTAAACTAACTAACTTAAATCACAAGTGAAATTAAGGAAATAGATAATGAAAAAGACATCTTCAGATTTTCAGATGATCACAGACATAAATTTTGATATTTGTTCTGATCTAAGCAATTAAAATTCATAAGCGATTAAGAGTCTTACAAATAAATCTCTAGCATAGACTATCTTGTCGAGTATGAACCATATCCTGTCAAGATCATGGTTCGTTCCACAAGTATAGGCTATCCAACGATTAGATTATACGGATCCTAACAAGTTATGTAAATATGAAATCCTAAATAGGTTACCTTTATTGAGCATGGACCATATCCTGTCAAGATCATGATCCATCTCATTTATAGGTAATTTATTCAGGAATCAAGCATAAAAGAAATTGAATAAAATTTGAAAGCAATTTAGTGATTGCAAAGAATAGAAAATAAATACTTAAAATTAAGTAAGGATATCTATACTCTCTCACAGACTGTACCTTAGTCAAGCATGACTCGGACTAGATACATCTTTTGGAAGATTTAGAATCCTGTCACAACACCTCCTCTTCCTGAAGCTCTCTTCTTTTTCTCCACTGTCCCTATCTCTCAAATCTTAAAACAAACTTAAAAATAAAGAAATAGCTTCGACGGCTGCCATCCGGCTTCCTCCTTGTTGTTCGTGGCCTCTCTTTAAATAGGGCTCCAAATCATGTCCAAAATGCATAAGAATAACATGGAATTAGCGTCCAAGTCATGTGGAGTGCAATAGCCCTTTGATCAGGATCAAAGGTGTGGAAATCAGCTTCATCATGCCATCAAAATCACTGTAACTGTCCGATCGCACCATGAGGAGGTTCTGGACCGTCGAATCATGCAAGGAAGGCCTAGAAAAGTCTGGATCAACCCGGCATCAATTCCCAACCATTGGATCGCACAAGAAAGCTTGGCAACCATTTGATCGTGCTAAAAGGGTGGGCCACCATCGCTTGACATGGGAGTGCACGTTCCTGACCGTCCGATCATGTGCTCTAGCCGCCTCAACCGTTGGATAGCACAAACCCGATACACTCGCTCGCATGAATGCCTGCATCTGCTCGCTAATGCACCCGAACCCGCTAGAAATCTGTATGCCGTGACAAACATCGAGGCCCATTGTTCCTGTGCACCGTGTGTGAGCTCGGCACTCACCGGCTCATGCACCGCACGTAGTTCGATTGTGGACCGTGCCTGGCTCTGTGGACTGTGCCTGGCCCTATAGACCGCGGTGGACCAATTGGGCTTGGAACTGGATTTAAGCCTCTTTTAGGTCCCTTTTGAGCTCCATTTTGTATCCAGTTTGAATCCTTTAGGCCTGCAGATCGGGCTCTTTGTGTTGGTGGACATCTTTCCTGCAAAACACAAGAAGAAGCATCAATTCTTAAAGAATAAAATTAATTAGTATCTATTTGATGCTTTTTTTTGAGATATTTATTATACTTATCACACTCTCCAACTTGAACTTTGCTCGTCCTCGAGTAAAGAAAAGATTTAAAATTAGATACCTTTTAACTTAGAGTTTCGAGTTTCACTAGGCAATTTTCAAAAGGACCATTGATATTCCATGGAACATGAGTGAGGTATGTCATTGGGGTATTAGTACTAATCAATATGAAAGTTAAGCCAAAAATATTAAATCTTTTCTGAACTTTTTTCTAAATTACTCCTACCTTTATCTCAAAATCATCTAACTTTCATATGGACAAATGTAGTATTACTTCCATCTTTTATTTATTAATTTTTTTATTATTTCTTTAATGTTGTACTGCTATTGAGTATCTTAACCCCTAAACTTTCTATCTAATCCATGTAGCAAATTTTCAGTCAATGACTCCTGAATCAGATGGCTTTAGGATACTAAGTATAAAATACCTCTCAAGCTTACTAGCTTAAATCAAACAGACTATGAGTTAAGTCTAACTTTACAATAGAGCTTCTTTACTCTTCACATCTTTTGATGTCAAACTCAATGCTTGCTTAGACAAAGAGGTCCGATTACTCAGTATGAAGTTTTTGAAAAAAAAATTTATTCTATAAATAATTTATTTTATGAAGAAACATATAGTTATCCTACATAAGCTCATAGAAAGTAAACTCTTCTTTGATGTTGGTAGAAAAAATTAGAAATACTCAAGAAAAATTATTCTATTCTAAACTTAATTATTCATTAGATTTCTTAACACTTAGCCCCTCGGTATCTCACAAACTCTCAAGGCTATGCATCAAATTTTTTTTTAAATGCCTGATTTAACTCGATTCTTGAGTGCAAATGAGTGCCTAATCGCTAAATACTAACTTATTGAAGACTTTAAAAAAAATTATTATTCTTCTCCTCAACTTAATCAATATTGTCCTTAATGGAGAATGAAAATAAAGGGTGCAAAAGTAAAAGGGATAGAAAGAATACACCTGACTTGATATATTCTTAGTCCAACAGGGAACTTCAGATGTCTTTGAAGATTTGGCTCTCCCTCCAACCTAACTGTTAGTCCCGATGTTAAAAAGAAAGTAAGCAAACTAATAATGAAAAAAAATTAAATATAAAAAAATTGGATTGCCTCCTAAAAGTACTAACTTTAACATCTTCAGTCAGACACAATATGAATCTAATTTATCAGATTGTTCTGATATGCAATCAAGGGGTCTAGATCAAAATAATCTTTTTCTAATTAATTTTTTATTTTTTTGAATAATGAGAAGAGGGATGAGGAGAGAGAATTCTAAAGATAAGAGCCTAGAGGATCTAGATCTAAGAGATAGGTATGGAGAATTAATTAATTTTTTATGTTAATTACAATCAAGTTAAACAAGAATGGACTCTCTATTCTAGGGTTAACCTAGATCTAAACAACTTCTAACTGTTTCAAGGTCACCTTTAGAAACTTTCAGTTCAAAATCAATCAACCAAATTAATTAGATAAGTGTAAGATTAATGGAAGGCTCTCCATACTTTCACAACGGACCTAATTAAATAACCACCATTCTTCAGGATTGAATCTTTGAACCACTTTTTTAGACGTCAATTGGTTAGTCAAAGTCAAATCTGATCCAACCTTCTGATTTTCTTATCCTATTGAGCTCAAATTTCTTAGGACTAATGTCTGATTAATTTTAAATTAAAGACTTAGGTCAATGCAATATGAAGGATGGTGATTTTTAAGCTAAAGAAGGGTGATCAAATTCCTATCTTATCTTATTTAATAAAATTAAATATCTTTAATTTAATTATATAAGGATGCAATGCAAACAAACTAGATGCCCAAGAATGTTATTATTTATTTTTATTTTGGTTATGCTATGTTAGCTAAATGTTATAAGGTGTGTATTTTTTCTTTATGTAAGTTTTTTTTAAGAAGAAAATAGTAAATAAACTCCAGAATGAAAGGCAACTACGTAATCTAAATAAAAGATAAAGAATCTAATCTACTTAGAAAGTAAAAATTACTAATTATATAAAATAGTAAATTATTCTAAGCTATAAAAGTAAAAAATCTTTAGAAATAATAAGCAATAAATTACTTATGCAAAATAAGGTAACTACTTAACTATGCAAATAAAATAATCTCAAAATTAAGAATAAAAGGCAACTGCATAATCTAAATAAAAGATAAGGAATCTAATCTACTTAGAAAGTAAAAATTACTAATTACATAAAGTAGTAAATTATTCTAAGCCATAAAAGTAAAAATTTTTAGGAATAATAAGTAGTAAATTATTTATGTAAAATAAGATAACTACTTAACTATGCAAATAAGTAATCTAGCTAGAAAGCAGTAAAACAATGTAAAGTAGAAATAAACACTAAATATTTTTTATTTTATATATTTTATTGATTTTTTAAAACAATCGTGCCAAGGTTTCCATCAACGATACCAAAATTTGATCACTATCGTGAGCAATCAAAATTAAAAATCTAACTCAAACTATATAGATAAGATGAGTCGGGATTGTATCCATAAGAATCAGAGAGATGAGATGCAATTAACTAAGCAAAAGAGAAAGTTTGGATTCTTAAAAGTTGGTAGTGTTTTAATTAAAACTAACTAAAATCATAGATAAAATTGAAGAAAATAGATAACGAAAAAGATGACTTCAGATTTTTAGATGATCACAGATATAAATTTTGATATTTGTTCTGATCTAAGCAATTAAAATTCATAATCAATTAGGAGTCTGACAAATAAATCCCTAACATAGGCTATCTTACCGAGTACGAACCATATCCTATCAAGATCATGGCCCATCTCACAAGTATAGACTATCCAACAATTAGGTTGCACAGATCCCAACAAGTTATGTAAATATGAAATCCTAGAATAGGTTACCTTTGCTGAGCATGGACCATGTCCTATCAAGATCACGATCCATCCACCTATAGGTAATTTATTCAGGAATCAAGCATAAAAAAAATTGAATAAAACTTGAAAGAATTTTAGTAATTATGAAAATAAAAATAAATACTTAAAATTATGTAAGGACATCTGTACTCTCCTACAGACTGCACTTTAGCCAAGCATGGCTCGGACTGGATATATCTTCTGGAAGATTCAGAATTCTATCACAACACCTCCTCTTCCTGAAGCTCTCTTCTTCTTCTCCACTCTCCCTATCTCTCAAATCCTAAAACAAACCTAAAAAGAAAAAGAAAAAGCTTTGGCAGCTACCCTCCTACTTCTTCCTTGTTCCGCACGGCCTCTCCTTAAATAAGGCTCCAAACCGCATCCAAATTGCATAGGAATAGCATGGAATTAGTGTCCAAGTCGTGTGGAGCACAACAGCCCTTCGATTAGGATCAAAGAGGTGGAAATCAGCTTCATCATGCCTTTGAAATCACTGTAACTGTTCGATCACACCATCAGGAGGTTCTAGACCATCGAATTGCGCAAGGAAGGCCTAGAGAAGTCTAGATTAATTCGGCATCAATTCTCAGTCATTGGATCGTACAAGGAAGCCTGGCAACCATTTGATCATGCTAAAGGGGTGGGCCACTGTCGCTTGACATGGGAGCGCACATTTCTGGCAATCTGATCCTGTGCTCCAGCCGCCTCAGCCGTAGGATGGTGTAAACCCTATCCGCTCGCTCGCATGAACGCCCACATCTGCTTGCTAATCCGCTCGAACCCCCCAGAAACCTATACACCGTGACAAAGATCGAGGCCCACTGTTCCTATGCACCATGTGTGAGCCCGATGCTCACTAACTCATGCACCACGTGTAGACCGACTGTGGATTGTGCCTGGCTCTGTGGACCGCACCTGGCCTTGTGGATTGCAGTGGACCAATTGGACTTTGGGCTAGATTTAAGCCTCTTTTGGGTCCTTTTGAGCTCCGTTTTGCATCCTGTTTGAATCCTTTAGGCCTACAGATTGGGCTCTTTATGTTGGTGGGCATCTTTTCTACAAACATAAAAAAAGTATCAATTTTAAAAATAAAGATCAATTAGTATCTATTTTGATGCTTCTTTTCGAGATATTTATTATACCTATCAGCAAGCATCTTGAAGATGGATACTCATTTCAATGATGTGATCAAATTATTTGATTTCATCAAAAATGAGGAGGAACCATATGTTTATAAGAAAGTCAGTGGGAGTACTGTCATATTTTTAATATTATACATGGATGATATCCTTTGGATTGAAAATAATATTGCTATGCTGACTTCGATTAAATTATGGTTGTCTAAAAAATTCTGCATAAAAAATCTTGAGAAAGTATCCTATATTTTAGAAATAAAGATCTATAAAAATAGATCTAAGAGGATGCTAAATCTCTTATAAAAGATGTATATAGAGAAGATGCTGAAGAAGTTCAGCATGAAAAACTCCAAGAGGAGATTGCTGTCCCTTCGGCATAGGATTCATCTCTCCAAAAAGATATACCTCAGTATATCAGTAAGATCCCTTATGTTTCGGCTATAAAGAGCCTCATGCATATCATGTTGTATACACGACCTAATATAGCCCTTGTTGTGAGTTTTGTGAATAGATATCAGTCGAATCTAGGTGAGGAGCACAGAACATCTATGAAGAATATTCTTAAGTACTTGAAAAGGACAAAAGATATGTTTTTGATCTTTAAAGGAGAAGGAGAGCTGAAGGTATAAAGATTCACATATTCAAACTTTATATCTGATGTTGATGATAAAAAGTCTACATCAAGGTATATTTTTTATGCAATAGAGATTCGATGAATTGAAAGAGTTCTAAATAATCGATTATTGTAAATTCCATCATTTAAACTGAGCACATCGCCACTTCTGAAACTACAAAGGAAGCCTTCTGGTTCAAAAAATTTATTATGAAATTAAGTATAATATCATTAGATGCCATAATACTATGCTATGATAACAATGCTGCCATAGCTCTAGCTAAGGAGTCTAGGTCTCATCAAAAATCCAAGTACATAAAGCGACGGTTTCATATTATACGCAACTACCTCAAAAAGAAGTATATGAATGTGCAGAGAGTAGATTTCATGGATAACATAGCAGACCCACTAATTAAACCACTTAACCAGCAAAAGATTGAAGCATATATTGAGAAGATGGGGCTTAGATATATAGCTAATTAGCTTTCGTGCCAGTGAAAGATTGTTAGATGTATGTCCTAGAAGCTAATCAGACTGACATATATATTTATTCTAAGACATAATTTTTATTGATATTTTATTATTAATAAAATTGAGTTATTAATTTTATTCATGTTGTGTATGTATCCATGGATTATCCAAGGAATTAATAAAATGATGACATATATTCTCAAGAGTTAAGAATTTGAAACATGTGTCATTAATGATTAATTTCTAAATACTCCTGATCAATAAATCATCATAAGGATAGTGATGGATCCTATAAGACTGATGCATGGATCACTTTCCTTTTAGGATGGACGAATCTCAAGTTTATAGTGTGGAGATATTGGAGCGAGAATATAGATGGTTGTTAGAGAATAAGGGTACCAAATATAACCAATATGAAAAATCACTTAGGTGTCTATTCACTCATTAGTGACTTGCTCGATATTACAGTAGTATGACTAATCCTTGAATCTATGGTGTCTCGGCTATTCACAATAGCATTACCATAGTTTGACTGCACATACACTTAGTCTCTAGCCATATGGATCCTTGCGGTATATGTTGGTTGCAGTAGATTCATTGTAGGAACATGGTATATACCTATATGAAATCTATCACCCTTGGTAGATAAAAGAGATGGTCCTATATAATTTATGAGACTGAGTTTAGAAGAACTTGATCAGAATAGTGTAAATAGTGAAAATGAATTTTCATCATTTTCACATCATAAACTCAAGTTGAATAAATTTGACATATAACAGATGATGGGATTTAACAAGTAATTTCATAACCTCCATCTAGTTAAGACTCTCGATAGAAAGACTGAATCATGCGATAACTGTACTTAGAGATTCATCCATTCTGTTCTACCAAAATGCCACTACATGCTATTCGACATCATTAGTAGATTATGGGACTCATGAGAATTATCTTGATGGTCATTAATTTTTAATGAGTGAGTTGAAATTATTCCAATCCATTGAAAAAATTTCAATGATATTGATGATGGAGATCACAATATATCTCACTACCAAACAAAATAGAATCTATGGAATCACACACAAAGAAAATTGATCAAGGAGTTAAATTAGACCTTAGAGGACCTAATTGAATTAGGATTTTTGAAAATCCTAAAAATTTTGGATTTTCATGCTAGCACATGGTTAAGCCATAGAATTTCCAATCCACTTGGACTCTTTATGTGATAAGGATTTGAATTGGTCAAAGCACAAGCCAAGATGAGTGGATGCCAAGAGTTGTGCACCCAAAACACTTCTTCACACCAAGAGTAAGAGGGTGTGCATCCAAGAGTTGGACATCCAAGGCTAGTGCTCAAGAGTCCTTCTCAAACAAGGATTTGATTAGTCAAAGGGTTTGATATGTCAAAGACGTATGGAATTAGAACTCTTATGTGAATTTGTTCACTTGAGATCAGATCTAATAAAGCCCAATGCCTCTATCTCTCACACCTTCTATGTGCGTTGACTTTCTTATGTTAAAAGAAGTTTTAATGTGAAAAGAACTCTTAACAACTCTTAGACTTAATGCCCCAATACACCACGTGAAAGAGTCCTTGTGCACCCTACCTCCTCACATTAGGAGTTTTAATGTGGGAAAAACTCTTGGATGCCCAAGAGACTAGTGCATGAAGGAGTTCATGCCTATAAGAGAGCTTTCAATGTGTTGAAAAGTTAATTCACTTCTCTCTAGCATCTCATCCTCACATCTTTCTTGTGCCCAAGTGTTGGACGCCTAGAGATTTTGGAAGCCTAAGAGAGTTGACACCCTAAGAGCATCTCACCCAAGGATTGAAGAACGATTAGAAAAGACTGCATGCTAATTTTTTTGTGAAGAAAATCAAGAAAGGATTTGAGAAGAGTTCTTGATCTTTCCTATATAAATACTTATAGAGGCTGAATGCTTGTACAATTTTTAAAGAATCGTAAAGATATCCACGACTATTAGACTGCAGTGAAAAATTATTCATGCAAAAGTGAACATCTCATCTTTCTTCTCGTAATTTTAATTTAATAACTATGAGAGATCAGAAGTTGAATCAAGATAAAATTTTGTGTGATTAATTTGAAATTTTATTATCCATCCATTACATGTTGATCACAAATTTTATTTTTCGCTGCGCATATCGGCCTCTGGATTCTAACTGGTGCATCATTGCCTTCGAGGGTCCCCTTTCCTTTTTTCCAAAAGAATTGAAGTGATGGCAATCTGTCACCTTTCCTCACAACGATGCCCTCATTGGGATGTCACCAAAGTCCGCACAAATACCAACACTGTCCCTAATGTCACGCTTTACCAGCCATCATGGCCAACCAGGATCTCGCTAAGAGATTTCTAGATGCTACCAACGAGCCACACCTCCTATTTTGCCCTTGTTTCCCTACTTTTCTCCTTCTGGCAAATATCACCACCAACCATCTCCTTGTTGATGATTTTTGACCTCCCGATGGAGCCTTACCTGCTATAGAGCGAGCCAAGAATCATCACCATTGGCTGTTGGCTTTTGGCAACTGCCACCACTACGCCCACCCTATCCCTTCTCTTCCTCTATTCTGAGAGAGGGCCTTCATTCTCTCTCTCTATCTCTCTCTCTCTCTCTCTTCCCCCCTCCACCTCTCGCCTACCATGGCTTAATGGTCTCATGGGAGGATCCCAAATTACTGCATAGAACCCAAGTTGACCCCAGTAGATTGTGATGGACCAGCATCATTATGACAATCCATTATGTTGATGTTCCCCTGTTGCGGCCAATCTCCTCGTCGCCTGGTCGCCGGAAACGAGCGCCTGCAAGGGAAGTCCACTCAGATCGGAGGGGGCCTCCGACGGGGACCCTCCGACGGTCAAGTCAGAGAGGAGACTAGGCAACAGTAAAAAAGAACCAGGAGAGCTCAGCCACGGAGCAGGTGGAGAGGGTCGATTGGATTATCTTGTTTGAGCTGTT
>KE505547.1:11755-22273 GCA_000441515.1 Elaeis oleifera
GTTTGTAAGGTAGAAATATCGACACATATAGAATCAGATTTGATTGAAAAATCAAATCCAGAACTTATAGAGGCACCATTAAAGAGATCTGGTAGAGTACCATATCAACTGGATAAATACTATGGTTTTTTGATCCGAAATGGTGATCCTATCAAATTAGATAAGAACGATGAGGATTCGATCACTTACATGGATGCTATGCAAAGGCCCGACTCTCAAAAATGGCTTAATGCTATGAAATCCATGATGAAGTCCATGAAGATCAATGGTGTATAGACATTGGTTGATCCACCTGAATGGATAAAACCCATAGGGTGTAAATAAATTTTCAAGAGAAAAGTGGAGCAGATGGAAAGGTGGAGACCTATAAAGCTTGTCTAGTTGTCAAAGGATGCCGTCAGCATTATGGTATTGAGTATGACAAGACATTCTCTCCTGTAGCAATGCTCAAGTCCATCCAGATTATGCTTGTAATAGCAGCACACTTAGATTTTGAGATCTAGCAAATAGATGTCAAAATCGCTTTCCTTAAAGGGGAGCAGGAAGAAGAGGTGTATATGACATAATCTGAAGGGTTCACATCCTCAGATGAATCTAAAGTATGTAAGCTAAATAGGTCCATCTATGGACTAAAGCAAGCATCTAGAAGTTGGAATATGTATTTTGATAAGATAATCAAAACATATGGCTTCGTTAGAAATAGAGAAGAGCCTTGCATCTACAAGTGGGCTAACAATTCTGTAGTCATCTTCCTTGACTGTATGTAGATGATATACTGTTAATAGGAAATGACATCCTAGCTTTGTAAAGTATAAAGCTATGGCTATCATCGTAGTTTTCATGAAGAATTTGGGAGAAACATCCTACATCCTTGGGATAAAGATCTATAGAGATAAATCTAGAAAGTTGCTTGGATTTTCTCAATCCATGTACATCGATACCATGCAGAAATGGTTCAGCAGAGAGAATTTCAAAAAGGACTATCAACTGATAGATCAAAGAATTTTTCTCTTCAAGAAGAATTATCCGACAACTCTTCAGGAGAGAGAGCATATGAGTAGAATCTCATATACTTTGGTAGTGAGATCTATCATGTATATCATGATGTGTACAAGATCAGATGTGGCCTATTCACTAAGAATAGTGAGTAAATATCAGTCTGATCTGGGAGAAATCATTGGAAGGTTGTGAAGATAATCTTTAAGTATTTGAAAAATACTAAAAATCAATAGCTTATCTATGGAGACACTGACTTGAAACTTGTAAGATATACTGATTCTAGTTTTCAGTTAGATCATGATGACAGCAAAAATATATCAGGCTACATGTTCACCATGAACGGAGGAGCAATTTGCTAGAAGAGTTTCAAACAACATATGGTGGCTGACTGGGTATACGAAGTGGAATATGTTGCAGCATCCGATGCTGCAAAGAAAGATGTTTGGATGAAGAAGTTCATCACTGAACTTGGAGTGGTTTCCTTTATTGATGATCCAATTTTACTATATTATGAAGTACTAGAGCCATAGCATAAGCAAAGGGGCCCAAGTCCCACTACAGAATCAAATATATTCTATGATGCTATCATCTTATCTATGAAATCATAGATCGAGGTGATGTCAAGCTAGAAAAGATTGACGAAAAAAAGAACATGACCGACCATTCACTAAAGCTCTCGAAATCAAAGAGTTCAATGATCATAGGTGGATGATGGGTATAAGATACTATCCCGATTAGCTTTAGTCTAAGTGGGAATTATTAGGAATTAAGCTCTAAATCCAATTGGCTTAGTATAAATAATTGGATTTTATGTATGAAATATTGATCCATGAATAAAATTATTTTCACTTTTTCATTACAAGGTATACATCTATGTTATTAGAACTCTTATGTGATGATGAAGTCCTTAGAATTGTATTATGATCGATAAAAGAGGATTTGTCGAATAGTTCTTAAACATGTTCGCAATCAAATGATACGTCACTAATAGGATAATGACATTTATCGAGTGTAGGTCATTGTGTGCCATATAGGTTGGTTGTCATCGTAATCAAAGAGTGTGAAGACACTGGTATGGCATATAGGTGAGATGTAGGAGTACATCATCACTGAACAAGTGATCACTTGCTGAGAACTCTACTATCAAGAGCAGCTCATGAAACATATGGGTATAAGTATCTCTTAGACTTCAGATCACCATAGTGACTCACAAGCAACTCACTATGCTTTGGTGTCGAACTACCTGCATTTCTAATGCTGTAACGAAAGACTACTGGGTACAGTCAAGTACTTGCAAAGTGTGTATGTGGATCAAGATGGGATTGACTCCTCCAAATTATGAAAGTTAATACATCACTATATTTCAATTTAGTAAAATCTTGGCTAGGATAATCCATGTGATGGATTTGAAAGGTTAAATATGATGTGGATGATTGTTTTAGAGTTGACAGTTAAACCCTAGGTCATCTTAAGCATTAGGGTCAAAGGGATGAATTATGCTTTAACCATATATCAAGGTTCTTAAATATTACTTTGCAAATATTCAACCTATCCAGATATCGATATCATTGCTAGATAATCATTTCAATTAGTATAAGAAGGAGTTCCTATGCTACCGACTTAGTGTTCAAATTGATAGAATCATGCATAAAAGTCAAATAATGCAGGAAAGAATTGACCGAATATTATATGCTCGATTTAAAAGTATAAGACTTGATTGAACATATAGATTAACTTGATTGAGAATTAAGTTATAGGTCATATGGAATTAAACACTGACTATGTTTAGCTAGCACTGCGCATGAGGTGCGGTTTGATTTCGGGTATGAAATTGATCAAAACAAAGTTTCATGCAATTATGAGAGAATGGATTGAGTCCTAATTACTTTAGATCAGATCTAATCTAATTAGACTTAATTTTATTAAGGTTTGATAGGGTTAATTTATCAAGTTGGACTTGGATAGGAATCCTAATTGGATTAGGATCAGCAACCTTTTCGGAATTGGTTCGAATTGGATTTGAATTGGATTTGAATTGATCCAAATCTGATTTGGTGTACTTAGTCATTTTTTCAAATATTCTCTCTCCTTATGGGCCGGCTAAGGTAGTTGGAAATAGACTAGAAATATCCTCCTTCCCTTGGGCATGCGCCATAATGAAAGGGACACATCTCCTACTCACATTAGAAATCCTTGTGCTTTAGGGAGTTTGGATTTGATTCAAACATGGAGGGTCCTTTTCCTAGCACCCAAGGGAGTTTGATTGGATCTAGGACCCTTGTCTATTTAAGATGGGATTGGGAGAAGGAAAAGGAATTCAATTATTGGGCTAGGCATGGAGACAATTTTTTTTGGGCGTCCCTCCCTCTTGGCGTGCTCCCTTGGGCATCTCCCTCCCTCTTGGCGTCCTCCCTCCTTTTGTGGTGGCATGTGAAACTCTTTCAAGGCCTTAGAATCTGATCACAAGGCTTCATCTCTTTTATCTCTGAAGAAAGAGTTTATCCCTCTCTCCCATAGCATTTGACGTGCACATGAAGTAGAAGATCCGCATATTCAGATCTCGCGAAGCATATTGATTGAGGAGCTTCTTCAATCTTGATCCTTTTCAATTTTAAATCAATATGAAAATTTATAAATATTATGAAATTTTAATTACTAATATATTCTTCCTCCTAGCATCTGATGCGATCAGGCAAATTTTTCCTTCATTTTGGGCAAAGAAGAAGGCTATGGAGATGATCTATAGAGCACAGCAAAGTAATATAGTAGATTATTAGATTATGCTGAGGAGATTAGACGGACCAATGAAGGTAGGATAGTGAAAATGCTTCTTGATGCATAGGAATCTAATAGTCCACCAATAAGCAAGATTTTTTAGATGACTGCAGGCCTATAATTGCCCTAGATGCCTGTCACCTAAAGGACCTTGCTTAGTCAGTTCATTGCTGTAATTGGGATTGATGGAAATCATAGTATATACCTAATTGCTTGGGCTATTATTGAAGCTGAATCCAAAGACAACTGGTCTTGATTCTTGGAGCTTCTTCAGCTTGACATTGGCTCGTATAGAGATAGAGGGTGAAAGGAATATGCCCTACAAGCTAATCAAAATTTGTATTTTGATGGTTTTTCTTGTAATCTTCCAGACTCATGTAATTGATATTTATAAATATAAGATATTATTTTTGCATCATATGTTGCATCTTACTTTTGTAATGATTATGATGAACTCCATAAATCAGGACAATGGCTTTAGGATTATGATGAGATCATACCTATGAGTCCTAAAATCCTAAAAATTTTGATTTAGAATATTCCTAGTCATAAGAGCATTGAGTAGAGGATCAATATTCTGGATAGACTGGTACTTCCTATGTATGCTCGATGGAGAGGATGGCTGATCTCATAAGCCACTTGTATGAGACACTAATATAAGGATGTGGGTGCTCATTAGAGAATGAGTTCACGAAATTGATCTAACTTGAGAAATATCTTATGGAGTCAACTTACCGTCAAAAGATGTTTCTTATAGTGGGAGTTGTGCATGTAATCCTTTGACCTGAGACTACCATAGAACCTTGTATACATGAATCCATATTTTAGTTCATACTTATTCATGACTTAGTCATGTACGGGATGATCTGGATATGGTGGAATATATATGGATGTTATGAGTAGATCAACATGGGATCAATTACTCCTAGTAAGAGGAGATCGCATTCTACTTTGATCGATTGATGATTCAAAAAATCTTTGATCAAAGTAGGATGAAAATTAGAAAATATTTTAATATTTTATTAATCGAATCATCATTAAAGATTAAGAGAAATATGAATATGATATTAGATTGGACATTATTTATATTCAGAGTCATATTCGAGATGCAGGTTGATTGCAGGATCAAATTACACGGTAACTTTCTACTGAAAGATATTTTTAATATTTTCATCAAAATTTTATATCTTTTAGGTAGACATGATACATTGCTAAACATCAATCTTATCTTGTGGGTTTGATCAAATTAAAAGTTAATTCAATCGCTAATTAGGAAGAGTTCTAATTACTGAAATCGGGTTAGCTCGATTGGACCTAGATCGGTTAGATTAAATTCTAATCAAATCAGGTCAACATACACTCAGACCCACTACTGGCTAGATATAGAACCTAATAGGTCACACACAAAGAGAATTGATTAAGGGTCTAATTGGATTAGATCATGTTTGCAAGATAGACATGCTAGCACATGTTGCAAATCCTAGCTCCTTATTTCGAATCGGATTCAATTTAATTCCAGATTGGGCTAATTAAATCCAAATTAAGTCAAACCAATTTTGGGTTTGAGTTGGGTCAACTTTTGACTGGTTGAATCAGAGATTAGGCACCACAAAACCAGCATCCCATGCATCAAGAATTTTTTCTTGTGCGTGGGGTTTATTTTGTGCGCAAAAGTCAAGTTGGCATCCCATGAGATGGGATGCCCTTTCCTTGTTCCTATCTTTTGTTCCATGATGAAAAAAATTCATAGAGTTTTGTGATCTAATTTTAGGTGCAAAAGATTCCTTCTATAGCTAAATCACTTCATGGTTTAATCATGAAAATTAGATAAATGTTGGAAACCTAGCCGCCACATCCATGCACCTAATATATAAGAATCCATATTGTTAAGGACTCTTATCCATATGTCACACACCTCATATCTGATTTTTCTCCATGCCATCTTCAGGTTAGTGCCTCCTTTGTGGGCCCTTGGATGGCCAATGTGTGCTGATCAAGGGTGGAGAAAATGCCGCCCAAGGAAGCCTCGCGATACATTGAAAAACAACAAGAAAATTTCTCTGAAGAGTCTTTCTATGTGACGCATCTCTTGGATTCTTTCCTGATGTTTGCCATGTGTCACTAACTTCTAAATGGGCATGTGAATTGGAAAGGGGCGTGAGATCATCTGGTTGGGCGGAGATGTTGTGTGGAGAGGGTGCGAGATAATTTTGATCACATCCCATCGCAAACTATAAAGGGGTCCTATATCGGAGGTTTAATTCAATCAGATTTTCATTCTTATCTCTTCTTTCTTACACCTCTCTCCCTCTTGTATAATTATTTCCTTTCTTTTCTTGTTAGGACAAGTCCTAAAATAGTAAGGACAAGTCCGATTTTAGGACAAGGGTCTAGAAAGAGATATAAGGAAGACAAGGAGACAAGAAAGATAGAGATAGGAAGGCTAGGAGGAGAGGAAGGAGGCCCTGAGGTTTTGCTGCCCAAAAAAATTTTAAAAGTGAGAATTTTGGAGAAAAAATCATCCTAAAGAGTTGATGTCTTGATCAAAGCCCTATGTAGATCACCGTTGGAGGATGAATACTTGGCCGCCTGATGGAGGTTTTGTCAGAATTTTGGAATAAGCATTGCAAGTATTCTTCTATACCTTGAATTTTGTTATAAAAATATTTTATATGATTGTTAATCATCAAGGAGGTGCTAGTTTAAAGATTTAATATTTAGAATTTTTTAGTTAAATTTTTTAAATCCATTATGCTTCTGCTGTGCATGTTCTCCCTGAAACCCTACAGTGGTATCAGAGCTAGCCTTGTTTGGTTCAATCATGTATAGATAATATTCATGTGATGCATATTATGATTCATGCTATAAAATTAATTATGCTATAAATTATGCTTTCATATAATAATATGAATTGATGCATATCTGATCTACCACTTCATCATTCTGAAATAAGGTTGTCCTAGCATAACGGGGTTATGCTGCAAGATTATCCTAGGATGATGAATGTTCATATGTCATACTGACACATATAAAATATTTAATACTGATATATATATTAGTGTGCATTAGCATTATGAAATTAGAATTTGCATGAAACCAATGAAGCCCTCATAAAATTATATTAAGTGATAGTGATAACAACTATGGATTAACCAATTCTTGATTAATTGATCAATTGATATCTAGAAAAGTACTAAAGGTGATTCTTTAATTGATTCCATTGACTGACCTGGCTAATTTATTGGTGTCTAGAAAAGCAACGGAGGGATCCCCACCTTCTTACCTAGCCAATCTGGTTAAGTGATTTTGAAATTGAAAAATCTTAATGTTGAAAATGCTACTAGGGGGCCTTCCTTCATGCTAGGATAATGTTACATCATGAAATATGACAAAGTTTGTTGTGTTACTATAAGACTAGCCATAGGGACTGATATAATATAATTCTGGTGCATAGAGAATGCTTACAGTAATTTTGGATATACTGCTTTGTTGTGTTACCACAAGGACAGTAATATTCAATTTTGACTGCATTGAAATGAAAGATTTTACTTAACTAAAATATTATATCTTGTTATGTTACCACAAGGCTAATAATATTTTAGAAGCTCAGATAAAATTAAGAATTGCATGAGATGTAACTGAAAAGAATTTTCTATCTATGAACTTTTGAGGGTTTGTTGTATTACCACAAGATCATTAAGAGGAATTAGGATCTCAATCCACTAAGATAAATATATAATATGTCTCGTTCGTCATAGTAGAGGATTATGATATTCGATAAAATAGTGGAAGGTATAATTAAATCTAAAAATTTATTTAATTGTGTAAGTCATCATGAGTTGTTTGCGTATGTTATATTTTTATTTATTGTAAATTAAATTCTACAAATGACATCTTCATTATCATTGTGAGAAATTTTAGATTTTAACAAGTTAACCGATCCCAATTATGTTGATTGGTTGAAGAATTTAAAAATTATACTTACTCAGAAGAAGCTCACTTATATTCTTGATGTCCCTAAACCACAAGAGGTTGGGGATGATGCCACTGAAGAGGAGGTATCCAAATACAGGATGTGGAAGAATGACAGTTTAACTGTCAAATGCATTATACAGGCCTCTATGACCAATGAATTGTAGAGACAGTATGAGAGCTGTTGGATTTGTGCCCTAAAAGTTAATTATTGGCTGACACATTATATAATTTCAGGGCCTAAAAACTTGCACTTGTAACTTTTCATTATCAATAAAAGGGCTTTTTCATTCCAATCATGTTTATGTGTCCATGATTTATCTTAAAAATTAACAAAGATGATTTTGTATATTCTTAAAGTATTAAGAATTTGAAACATATATTAATTAATGGTTAATTTTAAAATACTCTCGATCAAAGGATCGTCACGGAGGACAGTAATCAATTCATTTGAGATCGATGTATGGTTCACCTCCTTTGTAGGCAGATGAGTCTCAGATCTGTGGTGTAAAGACACTAAGATGAAGGTGTAGGTGGTTGTTAGAGAACAACTTGCACTAAGCGTGACCAACATGAGAACCACATGGATGTCTGCTCACTCATCAGTGGTCTTCTCGATGCTGCAGTGGTGTGAGTGATCCTTTGACCTGCGGTGTTATTGGCTATTCACAGCGAGGCTAAAAGGATTTGACTGTACATTTTTTTGATTCCTAGCCATTCAGGTCCTTGCTGTATATGTTAACTTCAGTAGATTCAGATTTGCTGTTTGGAGTAGGATGCACTTAGATGGGATCTATCGATCTTGATAAAAAGGAGAAGTCCTATGCGATGTGCGAGACTAAGTTCAGAAAGTCTTTGACCAAAGCAAGTGTGAATACTAAAATTTTTTTATGAAATTCACAAATGAACTCGAGTCGAACCAATCTAGCATATGACTAACAATGGAGTCTGACGAGTTCTCTATGACCTCTGTCAAGTCGGAACTCACGATAGAAGGACTGAATCATACGATAACTGCACCTAGGAGTTCATTCTTTCATTCTACTAGCTTGTCACTACATACTGCTAGGTGTCACTGATGGATTATGAGACTCATCGGGCATCATCTTGATGATCGATGATCCTCAAAGGATAGAATCAAAAATATTTCAATCTATCAAAAAGAGTTTCGATGATATTGTGATGGAGATCACAATATATCTCACTACCAAATAGAATAGAACCTATGGGGTTACACATTAAGAGATTTAATCTTGAATTTATTAATTAGGTTTATGAAGTTCTAATTGGGTTAAGGTTTATTAAAATCCTATTAGATTTGTGAGAACCATGCTAGCACATGGTTAAACCTAATTCTTCTCGAGACTTCGATTTAAGAAAGTCCATAGCCTTGAACCTAACCTAAATCTATTTGAATTTAATTGGACTCTTAATTGTGAGCCCAAGAGGATTGAATTATGTCAATGAGTTGGCATAAATTATCCTAACATTATCTCTTCATTATCTTCTAATTATCTCTAAGTGCCCATGTGGAATAGAAGGAAAGAAGGGTGGCACCTTTTTCTCTTTTTGGCAAGACCAGAGGGTGCCAACCCCCTGGATATGGCAAGAGGGGCCACCCCTTCTTGTGGATTGGCGTGAAGAGAGAGAGGGGCCACGCCCCTTCTCATATGTCATGAAATCCCTAAGGGGCGCCAAGTGTTGGCGCTCCAAACTACCTAATTTATATTCCATGGGGCGCCCTTGTACCTACCTAAAGGAGCTGATTATATATCAATTATATATAGTTTATTGAAAAAAATTAGATTAAAAAGGTAGAGAATTCTTATGAGATAAGGATATTCTTTTTTAAGATAATTAGGTTCCTCTTTTGAGTCAGAGTAGTGCCTATATAAAGAGAATGTCTCTAGGATTTCTAGGTGATAGAATTTTGTGAAAGCAAAAGTCTCCCTCTCCCTTCTCCATGCCTCCCCTCCTCCCTCTCTTCTCTTCCATGCCCAAAGGTTGGGCATCCTACTTTCCACACATCAAGAGTAGAGGTGCTGTCCATCTACAGCGAAGAACAAGGAGAAGAAGAAGAAGAAGGCTACAGATCAAGGAGTTGATCTCGCAGTATAGATCAAGGAGTTGATCTGAGTTCTAAGATTGAGATTCTACTTGGAGAAAAAGAATCTACTATGAGGAGATTAGTTTGAGACTGATCCCGATGGATACTCGTAGAGATCAGACATATATGCGGCTCGAGCATCTACAAATTCGTGATCATTGGTAGCGGTGAATATCTACCCGCGCAAAGGTATTGAGATGCGATCTCATACTTATTTTTAAATTCCAGATTATATATTTATTTTCTCCTAGACTTGAGTAGGATTAGATTTGATCTTCTGCATGTGGGTTAAGGGTTTAACCAGTTTATTTTTGCTGCATTCAAAAGAGTTTTGAAATATACATATGCTGCCTATCCGATTTCTAACAGTGGTATCAGAGCTACTGATTTTGAAAACTCATATGATCTGATTTTTATTAGATCTAAAAATTTTAGTGATTTAAAATCGATCTTGTGCTGATATATGGTTATCCTGATATAGGGTTTACCCTCTATATTGCAAAGGTTGTTCTAGCACAAGATTGATCGATTTTGAAAACTATTTTCAAAGTAAGTAATTCAATCTTTTAGATCTAAAAATTAGCATATATGATATGTTAATTTTAAGTTTAGATTTGAAATTAAAATGATTAAAAATTCACATCAAACTGATATAAGGTTATTCT
>KE505547.1:55653-71143 GCA_000441515.1 Elaeis oleifera
CATAGAAGCATTGAGTAGGAGATCAATGTTCCGAATAGACTGACACTTCCTATGTATGCTCGATGGAGAGGGTGGCTGATCTTATAAGCCACTTATGTGAGACACTAATACAAAGATGTGGATGCTCATTAAAGAATAAGTTCACTGAATTGATCTGACTTGAAAAATATCTTATACAGTCAACTTACCTGTCAAAAGATGTTTCTTATAGTGGGAGTTGTGCATGTAATTCTTTGACCAGAGACTACCATAGAATCTTATATACATGAATCTATATTTTGGTTCATACTTATTCATGACTTAGTCATGTATGAGGTGATCAGGATATGGTAAAATATATATAGAGATTGTGAATAGGTTAATATGGAATCAATCACTCCGAGTAAGAAGAGATCGTATTCTACTTACTCTGATCGATTAATGATTCAGAAAGTCTTTGACCAAAGTGAGATAAAATTAGAAAGAATTTTTAATATTTATTAATCAAATCATCATTAAATATTAAGAAAATATGAATATGATATTGGATTTGACATCATTTCATATTCAGAGTCATATTCAGGATGCAGGTTGATCGCAGGATCGAATTGCATAGTAACTTTTCACTAAAGAATATTTTGATATTTCATCAAAATTTATATTTTCAGATAGATATGATACATTGCTAGACATCAATCTTGTCTTGTGGGTTTGATCAAATTAAAGAGTTTAATTTGATCGCCAATTAGAAAGAATTCTAATTGCTGAAATTGGATTAGCTTGATTGGACCTAGATTAGTTAGATTAAATTTTAATCAAATCAAGTCAACATGCACTCGGACCCACTACTGGCTAGATGTGGAACCCAATGGGTTACACACAAAGAGAATTGATCAAGGATCTAATTGGATTAGATCATGTTTGTAAGATAGACATGCTAGCACATGTTCCAAATCCTAGCTCCTTATTTCGAATCAGGTTCGAATTTGATTCTAGATTAGACTAATTAAATCTAAATTAAGTCAAACCAATTTTGAGTTTGAGTTGGGTCAACCCTTGGCTGGTTGAACTAGGGATTGGGCACCATAAACCAACATCCCACACATCAAATTTTTTCTTGCATGTGGGGTTATTTGTGCGCAAAAGTCAAGTTGGCATCCCATGAGATGGGACGCCCCTTTCCTTGTTCCTATCTTTTGTTCCATGATGAAAAAATTCATGGAATTTGTGATCTGATTTTAGGTACAGAAGAGTCCTTCTGTAGCTAAATCACTTCATGGTTTAATCGTGGACATTAGATAAATGTTGGAAACCTAGCCGCGCACATCCATGCACCTAATATATAAGAGTCCATATTGTTAAGAACTCTTATCCATATGTCATGCCCCTCATATCTGATTTTTCTCCATGCCATCTTCAGGTTAGCACCTCCTTTGTGGGCCCTTGGATGGCCAATGTGTGCTGATCAAGGGTGGAGAAAATGCCGCCTAAGGAAGCCTCACGATGCATCGAAAAATAATGAAAAAATTTTTTCGAAGAGTCTTTCTGCGCGAAGCATCTCTTGGATTCTTTCCTAATGTTTGCTATGTGTCACTAACTTTTAGATGGGTGTGTGAAATTGGAAAGGGCATGAGATCATCTGGTTGGGTGCGAGATGTCGTGTGGAGAGGGCACAAGATAATTCTAATCACATCCTGTCGCTAACTATAAAAAGGGTCCTGCGTTGGGAGTTTAATTCAATCAGATTTCCATTCTTATCTCTTCTTCTTATACCTCTCTCCCTCTTGTCCAATTATTCTCTTCCTTCTCTTGTTAGGACAAGTCCTAAAATAGTAAGAACAAGTCCAATTTTAAGATAAGGGTCTAGAAAGAGATATAAGGAAGACAAAGAGACAAGAAAGGTAGAGATAGGAAAGTTAGGAGGAGAGGAAGGAGGCCCTGAGGTTCTGCTATCCAAAGAAATTCTCAAAATAAGAATTTTGGAGGAGGAATCATCCTAAGGAGTTGGTGTCTTGATGAAAGCCCTGTGTGAATCACCATTGGAGGGTGAACACTTGGGTGCCTGGTGGAGGTTTTGTCGAAATTTTGGAATAAGCATTGCAGGTATTCTTCTATACCTTGAATTTTATTATGAAAATATTTTATATAATTGTTAATCATCAAGGAGATACTGGTTTAAGGATTTAATATTTAGGATTTCTTAGTTTAAATTTTTGAAATCCATTATGCTTCTACTGTGCATGTTCTCCCTGAAACCCTACAGATATCAATCCGATCCGGATGAAAACTACTGGAAGGTCATAAAGATCAATGTTAAGTATTTGAGAAATACTAAAGATTAGTGGCTTATCTATAGAGAATCTAACTTAAAACTTATGGAGTTTACAGACTTTAATTTTCAGTCAGATCATAACGACATCAAGAGTGTGTCGGGATATATTTATACTCTGAATGGTGGAGCAGTCTGCTGAAAAAATTTTAAGTAGTACACCATGGCCGACTCTACTTATGAGGTGAAATATATCACAGCATCCGATGCTGCGAAGGAAGTTGTGTAGTTATAAAAGTTCATCGATGAGCTTGGAGTGGCACCCTCACTAGATAGTCCTATCTTATTGTATTGCGACAGCACTAACGTCATTGCTCAAGCGAAGAACTAAAATCACATCAGCGCACCAAGTATATTCTGTGCCACTACCACTTGATCCGAGAGATCATAGATTGAGGTGACGTTGAGCTTTAGAAGTTTGACAGAAAGAGAAACCTGACCGACCCATTTATTAAAGCCCTCGGTATTAAGGAGTTCGAAGATTATAAATTGAAGATGGGTATACGATACTGTATCGCTTAACTTTAGTCCAAGTAGAAGCTGTTGAAAATTATGTCCCAAAGTCAATCATCAGCCTATTGACGGTTGAGCTAATTATTATAATTATATATGAATTATCAAATAATAAATATTATTAATTTTTTATCACTATATATACATCTTATTTGAACTCTCGTTTTGTGATGAAGTCCTTAGGACTATTTAAATTGATATACGAAGATATATCATTTAGTCCTCAAACATAATTCAAGGCTAAATGATATGCTATTATTAAGATGATAGCTATATCAAGTGTAGATCGTTGTGTGCCATATAGGTTGGTTGTCCTCTTAAGTAAGAAGTATGGAGACACTAGCATGGCATGCAAGTGAGACGTAGGGGTACATCTCACTGAACGTGACCAACTACTGAGCACTCTACTGTCAAGAGTAGCTCACGAAGGATATGGATATAAGTATCCCTCTGATTTGAGATCACCATAGTGACTTACAAGCAACTCACTATGCTTTGGTGCTGGACTATCTGAATTTTTAATTCAATGATGAAAGATTTCTGAGCACAGTCAAGTACTTGCAAAGTCGGTGAGTGAGTTAAGATGAAATTGATCCCTCGAATAAGTAGGAGTTAATACATCAGTGTGTTTCAATTCAATAAAATCTCGATTGGGGCAATCCATATGATGGATTTGAAATTAAATATAATGTGGATGACTTTTCAGGATTGACAATTAAACCCTCGATCACCTTGAGTATTTGGATCAAAGAGATGAATTATACAATAACCATATGCTAATAGATTCTTGAATGTTGCTTTATAATTTTTTGACCTATCCGGACGTCGGATACCATTGCTAGATGGTCACTTTGATTGGTATAAGAAGATTATTCTTATGCTATTAGCTTAAGTTCAAGCCTATGGGGTCACACTCAAAAGAAGTTTCTGACTGATCATGTGGCTGATCGACGATTAAGAATTATTTTAGAGTATAATCGTCAATTCGATTGATGATTAACTTTATGTAAAAGTTATAATAAATTAATTTGCTAATTATTGATAAATTATAAAAAATTAATTAGCGATTAAATTGCTAATTAGTTCAATTTGATTGAGTATTAAGGTTTAGATCAAATCTAATTGAATTAGATTCAATTTGATTTGACCCGATTAGGTTATGAGATGACCTAATCGCTAAGGGTGTTCGATCCTGATTTGATCAAAATTTGAACTTGATTATTTTTGATTTGATTAAATTTAATTGAGGATATTTGTTATCTAATTGGATTAGGTTCAATGATCTAATTGGATCTAACCTAATTTGGTTGGGTTAAGAACCTAACTGGAAAAGAATTCGAATTTGAATTGAACGAACCCATGCGCCACCTCTTCTCTGCACCCACCTTTTCTTCTTGCAAGAAAGATTCTTATGTGAATATTTTTCATGCCCAGAAGTGCATTGTCACCCCTTCTCTGGTTCCTTTTGGATGAGGATAAGTTGGTTCTTCATTCGAATTCAAATCATTTGAATTTAACTAAAACAGCCTTGCACTTATCCTTATCCATACCTTGGCGCCATCACCTTTGGAAGGCTGAAGTTTGTGCGATAAATTGTGAAATGAATGGCATGAGAAATGTCTCATGCCTCAGCTCTTGTGGCACCCCACTTGGATAAGGATAAGTGGTTGAGTTTCGAATTCAAATTGGTTTGAATTTAAACTACATTTAACCACTTTATCCTTATCCCTTCACCTCTCCATGCCACCTTAAAATCTCCTCTCATTTTGTGTGACAAAATGATTGAATTTTATCATGGAAAATCTCTTCTAAGAGAGAGGGGGCATGAAACAGAGAGGGGGCGGGCTTGTGTGTGTGAGAAACAGAGGTAGAGAACTTCCTCTTTGGGCGTGAGGTCTAGGGTGGGTTCTAAGATTTTGGCTCTAGATTTTTGTATGAGAAAAAATACAAGAGGATCTTGTTTCAATCTCCCACACCACCATCTCCTCATGTAGATCCATCCTTTGATCCAGAAGAATCTGAATGATCCAAAAAAGAAGCTTATTCTAGCCATCCAGTGCCTTCTGCATGAGCTAGCACTTATGAGAAGAACGATCCGATTAGGATTTTGAGTGGACAACCTGTAGATGTCAGACGAGCTATACAGCTACTCGACATCAGAAAAAATCTCGTACCATACCTATCAACAGTGGCGATCATCAACCCATGCAAAGATAATGAGTTCTGAACTCATCTGATTAGATCTAATGGCTAGATCTGATCCAGGGCATTGATGTGATCGATGTAATTTTTTCTTTATATTAGATATTTTTTTGTATGCAAATTTCCTGTCATAGATCCTTAATAGGTAGTTTGGATCTGATCTAAAGCATGTGTAGGAGATTAAAATGTTTAATCTACTATCTTTCACTGTGTAAAATTTTTTAAAATGCATGCTTTGAACTATCAGTTTTCCTTCAGTATCCACCATACTTTCATCCTCTCAATACAATCCTACTATCATGCAAAACCTTTAGGATTCATCCATTAGCTCTCGACCTATAGCCGATCGAATTTAGTCTACTTAGTGAAATCAAATTTCTTGTGAAACTGGATATATATCGGACCTTATCTAATTTTCTAACTGTTCCATTATGTACCTTCATGCTGACAGTCCCGATGCCCTTGATCACATAGCTCGATCCATTCAGTAAGTGAACAGTGCCCTTACTATTCTTTAGAAAGTCAAACAGCTCCTCTCTACAACAGACATGATGCGAACATACAGAATCCAAAATCCATTGGTGGTAAGAAGTAGATACCTCCTTTGAAACTATGAGTACCCAATTATCGATCTCATCCATGTCGCTATCTTGGACCACTGTCACTGTAGCCTTCATCCAATCCTTAAGTTGTGGGCAATTTCTGACATGATGCCTCAACTTGTCACATCAGTAGCATCTGATCTTGCTCATATCCCTCATCTTAGACTTGGATCGCCCACCTCGCGATCCCCTTCCTCTTCATCTTCTGCCACCACCACCTCCAAACACCATCATAGCTAGTTGCCACCTGAGCTCGAGGCTCGGTTCTCTCACCTGAGAACCTCATTTTGGAGTAGAGCAAAAGCTATCTCTTTCATCTTGATGGGGCTATTTTCCACTAGAAAAGCAGTCACCAAAGACTCAAAAGAAAAGCAAAGCGATGAAAGCAAGACCAACATCCTAATCTTCTTCTCAACTTTCTCGCCAATACTGAGGAGGTTGGTAAAGATCTTCTGAAAGTTGTTGAGATGCTTTTCCATGCTCTGTTCCTCGATCATCCGTAGCTGATAGACTACTTTCAGAGAAAGAGAGCATTGGTGAGTAACTCATCATGTATATCTCCTTAAGCTTTGACCACATCGTCATCGGAGAAGTCTTGTCAAGTACATGGATCATCATATCATCTATTAGGTATAAGCGTATCATACTCACCACCCGTATCTAGAGCTGCCTCTAATCTTGCACCTCCATGATAGTCTACTTTTTCTCGCACATGAAAGTATCGATTAATCCCCATTGGATGAGCACGTCCTTCAATTGGCGGGGTCAACTACTAAGCTGGTGGATCCAATCCAATCAATAATTTCATCAATTGTAGGAGTTAGATTCATTAAGGTGCTGTTGGGTATATCACCAGTGATGTGATCACCAAGGTGATGTGTGATCACTACGTTTGATATATCACTGGAATGTCACTAGGAATAGATCTTCATTGTGTTTGATATATCACCAAATATTGATAATGATAATGTATAAAATACTGTAAATAGCTTTACACATTAGTATATAATAATTACTCTACAACCTGATTAAACATTCTTCATTCACAACTCTTCACAAAAACATATAGTAGTAGTAGTAATAATAATATTTGTTATTATTATAGATATCTATTTTGATTAGGCTATTAAAATGATATTATGATAATATTATATGTAATCGGATCTGGCTAAGCTTTGCCAATTTTAACCATCAATATCAGGATTGATCGTTAGGAATGATTTATCCCATCAAAACAAATTAGAAAAAAAACATGAAGGACTTAGCATGATCCATCCATGTCAATTAACCGTACCTACCTATAAAATAAATAGATATCTAATAAATAAATAAAAAGCATCAATATCATTTAATTTAATCTACTAATAAAAATAAAATAGGCATCTAGTAGATAAATAAAAGATATCCATGCCAATTTACCATAC
Source organism: Elaeis oleifera (assembly GCA_000441515.1). NCBI lineage: Eukaryota > Viridiplantae > Streptophyta > Magnoliopsida > Arecales > Arecaceae > Elaeis > Elaeis oleifera. The sequence continues at coordinate 62,703 of KE505547.1, forward strand.
CTGCTAATCAAGATAAAATAGGCATCTTCAATAACAAGTGTTATTGAAGATGAAAGGTCAAAGACAAGAAAGAGATGAGGAGGTTTTTTCTTTTCTCTCCAATTTACTAATTAGAAATATTTTTATCTCAAAATAACTTCAGTACATCACTAATATCTGATGATGTGTTATCACTTAAAGTATATGTGGTGATAGCATCACTGAATAATAAAGTGATGTTATCATCGAATTTATCATCGGATTCTTTATCATTAAATGAGATTTTGCAATACCAAATAAGGTAATCACATCACCTCACTCACATCACTTGGGTGATGTGAAATATCACCCCTACCAAAAATCATCTAAGAGTTGGATTCTGCTCTTACCATTGGGCTTCTCCCATGCTAGTTCTAAAAAGAACAGAAAGAGTAGGAAAATAAGATGGCTAACCAGTTGGTATTGATCTAATAAATATGACCTAGAAGGTTGAGTCTAATAACATATCTTGTATGGTTAAAATACATGATCTAATTGAGATTGTTTCACAGCTGTGCACTCATGAATGTATAAGGCATGGCCTCCAATCCTTGCACCCATGCTAAGTTATTGCTTGGACCCTTTTTCTCAACCTAATAGAATATTCTACTATTTCTTCTACACCCTGGAAGCTTGAAAAAGAGTCTAGTATGAATCGACATTGAAAATTTTAATTTACAAGACTCGCTCCAACTTGATCGATTGTCATATCCTACATTGTAGATCTTTTCGGACAAATGAAAAAGAAGAAGAAGAAAATCCTACTCCCTAGTTTTCTGGCCTCTAGTGCAAGGACATCAAGGTGGCCCTACAAGGCTCACCAATTTTTAGCAACTAAAATGGATAGGAAGTGAGCAGTGGCCGTAGTTGTTGTAATCAAACCTCATGTAATTTGCGCTGCATCTTTCACCAAGACAAACACATGCGGCAAGTCGTTAGGCTACATCTCTGCTAAAATCTCTCATCCTTTGCATTTGTACAGCTTTTTGAAGACAAGAAAGTTGCAGCAAGAGAAGCCTCAGCATACCCATTAGGCATTTTGGAGAACCAGAGGAGGTGGCATCTCTTGTGTCGTTCCTATGCCTACCTGCTGCTTCCTATATCATCGGTCAAGTTATTTATGTTGACGGAGGTTGGACTATAAGTGGCTTCTAAGAAGAAAAACAACTCTACTGTGAAGTTTATGTGCTCAATCCTCAACGAAAAATGCTGTCCAGTTCCTCCAATGGCCTCGAGTGGTGATGCATGCTTAGGATAGGTTGCCAGAAGAGAGCTTTCTTTAGTTATGGTAGTTTCAGTCATGGAGAGCCTGAGGCAATTACTCGAGCCTTGAGAATAAGGGTAAGACTGACGAAATTTGGTTGTTGTTATGAACTGATGGATTTACATATAAATTAGAACATTGATGGCCTAGGCCAAAAGCTCATATTTATGTTGTGTGATTGGTTTTATTTGGTTCCATTACACGCCTTCACTTCTGCTGCCTTTTGGATAATCTAGTCAAAATTCATTTGGTTTCAGCTGGACTTTCAGACCCCTTTTAGAGGTCCTGGCAAGGAGTTTTGTTGCATCTTGCTTAGATTGGAACAGGAGTCGTTGAAAGAGGTAGACCTCAGCTCTATTTTCTGTCTTCGGCATCCTATTAACTCAAAATTAGGCTCTATGCTGTTTAAGGCTGGTGTGGAGAGACTGTTATGAAAGATATGAAAAGTAAAAAAGAAGAAAAATTGCACTGATGCAGTAATTTATGTGGTTCGGTAGTGTGCCTACTCCATGGGCAATGATAGAGCAAAAAATTTCACTATAATAAATAAAGTACAAAACAATGGTTATCTCTCAAACCCAAAATCCCAATACACCCAAATCTCATATAAAAGAGAAGCTCTCAAGTCTAAAATTCTTACTCTCTTGCTTTCTTATAGATGGTGATGTAGAATGAAAATATATATAATAAAGAGACAGAAACCAGAAGGAAATATTCAAAAAATAGTACTGTCAGTTATGATCGATTCTCTTGATAGATTTTCTTAATTGCCAAAATCGTACTGCTGGTTATGACTGATTTCTTTGATAGATTTTCTCAATTGCTGAGATCATATTGGATCCTTGATTATAAAAATCTTGGCTTAATTTTATCATTTCTTCCTTTCTTAACTTGATTCTGTAAGATCAATATGATTTGGATTATTATGTCAAATTGATACCATAACAAATATATCATATGATAAGATAGGAAACTTAGCTCACAATTTCAAAACACATAACAAATCTTCACCTTAGCTTAAAATTGGGTCAAGCTACTCCAAATATAGTAGAAACATTCTCTATCTTCTCCACTACTTCTTGAAAGGAAAGAAAAAACTCAAATGCTGCAAACACCAACCAAATCCAAGTAATGCTTGAACTTGGCAATTAGAAGAGACTTTGTCAATATATCAGCTGGATTATTAACAGTACCAATCTTAGTCACAGTAACATCATCCTGTGAAATAATATCACAAATAAAGTGATACCTCATGTCAATGTGCTTTATCCTCTCATGAAACATTTGATCTCTAGTCAGATGGATAGCGCTCTGACTATCACAATGAACAACAGTCACATCATGTACCAAACTAAGTTCATAAATAAGCCTCTCAGTCAAATAGCTTCTTTAATAGCTTCTGTCACCGCAATGTACTCAGCCTCTATTGTCGATAAAGCAATAATAGGCTGTAAAGAAGCTTTCCAACTAATAGCATATCCACCAAAAGCAAATACATAACCTATAATGGATCTCCTCCTATCAAGATCTTTTGCAAAATTAGAATCAACAAACCAACCATACTGCTGTCATGTCTTCCGAACTCTAAGCAAACATCAGAAGTACCTCGTAAATATTTAAATATCCATTTCACTACCTGCCAATGCTCTTTATCAGGATTAGACATATACCTGCTAATAACACTGACTGCATGTGAAATATTTGGATAAGTACAAATCATGGCATATATAAGACTGCCAACAGCACTAGAGTAAGGAATGCCAGACATTTGATCTTTTTCATTATCTGACTGTGGAGATAAATTAGCTAAAAGCCTAAAGTGGGCAGCAAGTAAAGTACTAATCGATTTGGCATCCTTCATATTGAAACGCTCCAAATTTTTTCAATATACTTCTTTTGAGTTAAATGAAGCAATCCTGCCTTCCGATCTTACTGAATCTCTATACCAAAATTTTTTGGCTGCTCCCAAATCTTTCATCTCAAACTCACTGCTAAGCTGTGATTTTAACTTATCAATCTCAGACATGTCCTTAGCAGCAATAAGATATCATACACATACAACAGTAAATAAATAAAATATCCATCAACAAGCTCTTTAAAGTATACACAATTATCATATTAGCTCTTGAAATAACCACAACCTACCATGAAAGAATCAAATTGCTTATACCATTGTCGAGAAGACTGTTTTAATCCATACAGTGATTTCTTGAGCAAGCATACATGATCCTCCATACCTTCAATAACAAAACCTTCAAGCTAATGCATGTAAATGATTTCTTCAAGTTTCCCATGTAAGAAGGCTGTCTTAACATCAAGCTGCTCTAACTCCAAATTATGCATAGCAACTAAGAAGAGTAGCATATGAATAGAGCTATGCTTGACTACTGGAGAGAAGACATCATTAAAATCAATACTAGCAACCCGACTATAGCCTTTAGCTACCAAATGTGCTTTATATCTAGCATCTTCTACTCCAGGGATACCTTCTTTCTTCTTGAAAATCCACTTACAACCGACAATCTTCTTTCCTTCAGGTGGGTTTACCAAGTCCCAAGTATTATTCTTATGCAGAGACTTAAGCTCTTCATGTATGGCCACTAACCACTTAGCAGAATCAATATCAGAAATTACTTCTGAATATGTAGAGGGCTCGCTAGTGTCACGTATCTCTTGAGCTATAGACAAAGCATAAGCAACAAAATCAGTATGACTAGATTGTGCAACATGGCTATACCTAGCAGGTGGCTTTATATCCCTCCTCTATCTATGCTTGGTAATGTAGTAAGTCTCATCTTATTGTGAAGTCTGCTTTGAATTAATTTCTAGCATTTGTTCTAAGTTAAACTCAGGAGTAAAATCCTACAAAGGATTAGAATCAATTGCTCCTAACTCCATCTACTCGATGTTACTTTTAATCTATGTAGATTCAGAGCTAATAGTATTTTCTATCTAGGATTAATCATAGTATACTCATCAAAAGTAACATCTCTACTAATGATAAATTTTTGTAACTTGAGATCAGGATACCATAATCTAAACCCTTTCACCCCAAATGTATAGCCAAGAAAATATATTTTTTAGCTCTAGGCTCTAGCTTTTCCTCATCAACATGAGCATATGCAGGACAACCAAACACTCTCAAATTAGAATAATTAAGAGGATTACTGGACCATACCTCTTCAAAAGTCTTAAACTCAATAGCTGAAGCAGGAGATCTATTCACTAAATAACATGCAGTGAAAACTACTTCTACCTAGAACTGCCTAGACAAGCCAGCATTCAAAAGCATGCATCATGCTTTCTTTAATAAAGTTCTATTCATATGCTCAGCTACCCCATTCTGCTGTGGTGTGTGCGTCACAGTCTTGTGTCTAATAATGCCTTCATTCTTATAGCATTCATCAAACTCAAAAGAACAGAATTCTAGTCCATTATCAGTTCTGAGTTACTTAATCTTCTTACCAGTCTGCTTCTCTATCATCACTTCTACTGCTTGAAGTTTTTAAACACTTCACCCTTGTGCTTCAGTATGAACACCCAAGTCTTTCTGAAGTAATCATCAATAAAATCAGCATATATCGAGCACTACCCATGGAAGGAACACGTGAAGGCCCCTAGAGGTCAGAATGAATATAGTCTAAAGTAGCTTTTATTCTGTAAACTCCTACACTGAAGCTAACTCTCTTTTGCTTTTCAAGAATACAATGCTCACAGAAATCCATCTTTCCTACACTTTGACCACAAGAAAGACCTCTCTTACTTAAAAGGAGTAGTCCTCTCTCACCCATATGACCAAGTCTCATGTGCCACACCTTGATAAGCTCTGAGTCAGACATGGAAGATGTAGAAACTATAACTGAACCTATAACAGTAGTACCCTGCAAGACATATAAATTTGAAAATAGTCTCTTTGCTTTCATAGCAACCAAAGCACCTCTACTGACCTTGATGACACCACCTTCAGATGAATAGTTGTAACCTTTAGCATCAAGAATATCTAAAGAACTAAATTTTCTTCATCTCAGGGACATGTCAAACATCTGTCAAAGTCTTCACTACACCATCATGCATCCTAATTCAAACTGTTCCTATCCCTATAATTTTACAAACTGCATTGTTACCCATTAAGACAACTCCGCACAGTCTTATAGGTAGAGAACCAATCCCTATTGAGACACATGTGGAAAGAACAAGCCGAATTCATGAGCCAATTATTCTGAATAAGCATCACTAGTTGTAGCAAGAACATAGTCAACACCATCAAAATCTTCTCCCACAATATTAGCTTCTATCTATTTTTCAATCTTTTTCTGACCCTGACCCTATTTGTTATTCTGTTTCTTATTTTTAATTTATAACATTCAGATTTAATATGCCCCTTTTTTATAGTAATGACAAGTCATATTTTATTTCTTAACTTAGACCTATGCTTCTAGCTACTGTTTCCTGAACCCCTATCATTAGACCTTCCCCCGATAACTAAAGTATCACTTTGTCCTTCGGTAACACTCCCAAATATTTGCTTTTCAAGTAGCTCCTTAGAAATAATACATCTTTAACATCTTATAAGGATATAGTTTCTTTATCAAAAGAAAGTTTCCCTAAAATGCTTATAAGAGGGAGGTAAAGAGCACAATAATAAGAGGGCCTTATCTTCTTCTTCAATCTTAACATCAATAGACTTTAAATCTATAATAATGGAATTAAATTCATCAACATGAGTTTTCATGGGTGTAACTTCAGCCATGCGTAGCATGTATAAACGATGTTTCAAATATAACTTATTGTTGAGAGACTTTGTTATGTACAAAGACTCCAACTTCAACCACAAGCTAGCAGTTGTCTTCTCTAAAAGCATCTCTTGCAAAACCCCATCAGACAGACACAAGTGGATCACTGTCAAGGCTTTATCATCCATCTCCTCTTTCTGCTCTTCTATCAATTACTGGGCATCTTCTCTTTTCCTCGCAATGCCTTTTTCAAGCCCTTCTATGTTAGGACTGCACGCATCTTGTCATAAATTAAAACTACCAATACTATCAAACTTCTTAATATCAAATGATGAAGAAGCCATAACGATTGATCTCATAAAACTAGCTCTGATACCAGTTTGTTATGAAAGATATGAGAAGTAAAGAGAGAAGAAAAATCACACTGACACAATAATTTACATAGTTCGATAGTGTGCCTACTCCACAGGCGAGGACAGAGCAATAAAATTTCACTATAATAAATAGAGTATAAAATATTGATTTTCTCTCAAATCTAAATTTCAATACATCCAAATCTCACACAAAAGAGAAGCTCTCAAGTCTAAAACTCTCGCTCTCTTACTTTTTTGCAGATGGTGGTGTAGAATGAAATATATATAATAAAAAAATTAAAAAATATTTAAAAATAGTACTGTCGATTATGACTGATTCTCTTGATAGATTTTCTTAATTATTAAATCATACTGCTGGTTATGACTGATTCTCTTGACAGATTTTTTTTATTATTGAGATCATAGTTGACCCTTGATTATTGAAATCTTAGCTTGATTCTATCATTTCTTTCCTTCTTGACTTGATTCTATAAGGTCAGTATGATTTAGATTATTCTGTTAGATTGATACCATAACAATATACCATATAATAAATAAAAATTTACTCATAATTTTAGAGCCACATAACAGAGACACATTCATATCTCTGCACAAGGTTCTGGTGCTACAGTTTTATAAACACTCCTTTCTTAAGTTTATAGCACTGCTTTTGTAGTTCTGTTTATTTTGTTTCTTTCCCACACATAGTCTCTATTTTCTTCGAGTTTTTTGGTCTTCCTTTTGTCTTAAGAGCAGAGCTTGTTTCACACTCCATTCTTCTTCCTGTACATTCTTCCAGTAAAATATTTGGGTGGCAATCGCCTCCTCTTTTCTATCAAAATATATTGGTTGTATTTGGCTTCAGCTTTCGAAGGCAGGTTAAAGTCCCCACTGCTAAAAGTATAATGCAAGAGCATCGTCACCCCGTTAAATCAAACACTATAAATTGCTACCAAAAAATTAAAAAAAAACTATAAACAGGGGTTCACCCCACTCCCACATTGATGATGGTAGAGAATAATTGGGTGGTTGTTCTTTTTTTATTCAAATGAAAGGGAGGTAGAAATAGCCACTTGGTGTTTATTGAAGATTAGGGAAAAAATTATAAGAGAGGGGGAAAAGATTTAAAAAAGTTATAATACGGTTGGTATATACAATATCATTAAACACAAAGTGAAGAAAACAATATATTAGCCTTTATTAAGATCTCTAAGGATATTTTAACCTCCATCCAAATTCTTCTAAATTTAAAAGAAGATCTCGGTCACATAATGTAGACCTGAATAAAAAATGAGAAGTCTTTCTGATGCTACAGATGCTACAGCCATAATTGGGGTGTTGTTTTGATTTGGGTCCACTGTGCCAGTCATGCTTGTTTAGTTGAAGACTTATCCATATACTTAGAACTAGCTTGTTTTATCATAAGATCACAATCTTATCATCGATGTACGTTTCTGTTGTGGAGGTAATCTGCTATCCAAAATGATTTTTCTCTCCTCAGGATAAAATCGAACACTCACTGATGCCTCAACAAGACTACCTCAGACCCCGGAGAGAAATGAGAAACCCAAGCGGACCAACTCTTTGTCATCCGCCTCTTCCCAACCTTTAATTTGGATATTAGCAGACCCATGATTGGAACCTTACCAACCCTGTGGTAGGATCCCATCGAGGACAAAAAATGAGACCCTACGATAGATAGGAGGAGAGGCGACATCCCAAAATCTCAGACACAAGCACCAGCATAGAGCCTCAGCTCTACACTAACCTCAAACTGCCAGCTCATCTTTCCACATAGGCAAAATCCATAACTATCTAACAATCTTGATCCGTAGGTTAGTGGAAGATTTCCTATCCTAACGATTTATCAGAATGCGGCTTAATAATCTAAAGGATCAGATCTAATGGCTTACAGATTCTGGCTAACGGCCTATGGCTCTACCTCTATATAAAGATGTACCAAAGAGATCCTCAGGTAAGCCCGATTGGAGAGAATAACACACCTCTTTCTCATCCTCTCCCTCTCACTCTCTTTCCTTTATTATTCTCAAACTCCAGCTAATTTAAGAATCG
>KE505547.1:89662-101137 GCA_000441515.1 Elaeis oleifera
TTCAAGGAGCAACACGGAGGATCTCTCGTTGGAGAACCTATGACGAGTGCAGACTTCTCTTGTAGGTTTCTTCTGGGGTCTTGGCCCTTGGGACAGTGCCCAACCTCCACCGCATCAACCTCGAATCAGAGAATTGAAGCAACAATTCTTATCTGTATAAGCTATATTAATGTATGACAAATAGATAATATCATATAATTTGAATGGTAATGGATTTTTATTTTTAAATAAGATTTAAAAATTAATGTAATGGTAGATGTGAAGTATGCATTTTATTTTGATTTTGAACCAAGTAAATGAGCATGATCCTAGTTCGGCTAGGCAAATCTGAAGCTTGACTTTATCTACTACTTTAGGAGTTAGGACAAAACACAACCCTCTCACAGACGGCTCCCTTAAGTGGGAATAACGAAAGTCCATAGGTTTAGAGTGGGAGGATAAGATCTAAACTCTCTATCGGTACATCTACATCTGATTCTGATAGCTGTGATAGTGGTGAAAGTGGATTGGATAATATCCAATTGGATCCAAAAAATTAATTATCCAAAATAAGATATGAACTCTCTATATTGGTCAGTATGTACATGTACATTTGATTCTGACAGCTATGATAGTGGTGAAAGTGAATTAGATAGTATCCATTTGGATCCTAAAAATCTGAATTTATCCGAATATGGATAGAATTTTGAGCATCTGACTAATATCCATATCTATATCTATTTTTGTCAAAGAAACATGAATATGGATATCGATAGACAACCATTCAATCCATATCCAAGTATCTGGTTCTATTTGTAACTCTAAAGCTTTAGACCAATCTCAAAGACATTACTCAACTTTAAAAAGTTTCAAATAGATCAATCAAATTTATAAATTGTTCCAAACTATCCTTCGACTCCTTGGCCAGCAGACGGCATCGATCTGTCATTTCAATTGATGAAAATGTCCTCTCCCTCTTTTAGCCTTCCCAACTTTAAGATCTATGTGGATGGATGAATTATCCACAGCATCCATGTGGCCAATTTGAAATCTATCCAAATGAATGAATATTTAGACCATTCATGTGGTTGCTTTGAGATCTACACAAATAGATAATAATTAGATTATCCATTGCACAAATCTCAAAGTTCTCGAGCTTCTTTATTCATCCACTTGCATAGATCTCAAAGTGACCAATGCATGATCAAGATCATCCATCCCCTGCATAGAACTCAAAACAACTACTGGATGATCTATATTACAATCCACTTGTAAACATCAATGCAATCGCATTGATAATCCAATATTCATCCTTCTAGATATGATCAGTATATTCCTCTACTACATAGATATTCCTATGCTTGCACAAATCTCAAAGCAACCATGATGATCCAAATGTTCATCTATCTATATATATCTCAAAGCAACTATAGGTGATCTAGATACTTCATCCATCTATATGGATTGCAAAACAATTATGGATGATCCAACTATTCGTCCACCTACATTGATCTTAAAACAATGGATGATCCAAATATTCATCCATCTACATGGATGTCAAAGCGATCAGTGGTTTTAATCCACTTCCATAGATCTTAAAGGAGTCATGGATGATCCAAATACTCATTCATTTGCATAGATCTCAAAGCAATCGTGGATGATCCATGTATTCATCCATCCGTACAAATGTCAAAGCAACCACAGATGATCCATATATTCATCCACCAACACATACATGAAGATATAGATGCTCCTTCACTTGCATAAATCCCAAAGTGATCAATGCATGATCAAGATTATTCATCCACCTACATAGATCTCAAAGCAACTACAGATGATCAAGATATTCATTGATCACTTTTAGATCTATGTAGGTGGATGAACATTTGGATCATCCACAATTGCTTTGAGATCTATATATATTGCAGGAGGAGGGGACTTTTAATCCCACATCGGTTATGAGTCAAAGAGAATTTTGACTTATATGAAATGAAACCTTCTCTCTCCAGTGAGGTATTTTTTAAAGGATAAAATTGTGAGGCTTGAAATGGCCAAGGCCCACTGTAGCCAATCGAGATAAGTAGTCAAGAAAGTTAACATGACCCACTGTAGCCGAATGGCTTACTGAAGCCATCAGGATCCACAAACGCCATCAAGATTCATTGAAGCCTAAGATGGCTAAAGCCAAAACAGATAATACCTCATGCATATGGGAGTGGAGACCGATTCAGCCATCTGACCCTTGACTGCAACAAAATGGCACTAGAGAAAGGGCCAACCCCTAGTATATAGAGTGCCCCTTACCTAAGGGGCTACTATTGCGGGAGGAGGGGATTTTTTATACCACATTAGTCGTGAGTCAAGGAAACTATGGCTTATATAGAATGTGACCTTATCTTCCCTGCGAGATGTCTTTTAAAGAGCAAAACTATGAGGCTCAAAATAGCCAAGACCCACTATAGCCAACCATGATAAATCTTCGAAAAAGTCAACATGGCCCACTATAGCCACAGGTGGCCGATTGAAGTCCGAGACAGCCAGAGCCAAAGCAAACAATACCTCACACATATGAAAGTGGAGATCGATCCAGCCATCCGACCCTTGAATGCAACAATATAGATGGAAGAGTATTTGCATCATCCATGGTCGCTTTGAGATCTATGCACACAAATAAATATATGGATGATCTATAATTGTTTTGGAGAACATCTGGATCATCCGTTGATTGCTTTAAGACTATGTAGATGGATGAATATCTGGATCATTTACAGTTACTTTGAGATCTATGCAAGTGGATGAATATCTGGATCATCTGTAGTTGTTTTGATATCCGTACAGATGGATGAATAATTCTAATGATCCATTGATTGTTTTGAGATCTGCATAAAAGGATAAATAATTTGAATCTTCCATCCGGTCACTTCAAGATTTGCACAGGTGGATTAATAATCTAGACCATCCATTAGTTACTTTTAGATCTGTGCAGATGGATGGATGCTCTTGGTCACATATTAGTCGCTTTGAGATTTATGCGGATGGACGAATATCTAGATCATCCATGGTTGCTTTGAGATCTATGCAGATATACGAATATCTAGATCATCCATGGTTGCTTTGAGATCTATGCAGATGGATGAATCTTTGGATCATCTATAGGTGTTTTGAGATATGCCTAGATAGATAAATGTTTGGAGCACCTATATTGCTTTGAAAGCTATGCAAGCAAATGAATAATCCTAATCATCCATTGATTTTTTCGAGATCTATGCGAAAGAATGAATAATCTGGATCATCCATTCGATTACTTTGAGATTTGTATAGGTAGATTAATAATCTACATCATCCATTAGTCGGTTCAAGACTAAATGAAATTTTTTATTGTTTTTTCATTTCCAAATGAACGTTTGCAAAGAGAACAAAACAAAACATAAAATAGGAGAACAAAGTTTGACATTCTGAACATCATTTTCCTCTCCGACAGCAATATTAATTATTGCAGGCTCTACCATGTCACGGACGCTAACAATGCAAAACTTTTTCGGTATATAATAAAGAGCCACCTGCCACCTGTGCGTAGCTCCTTTTAATATAAAGCCTTGCGCGCGCTCTAAGGCTACAGGAGTGGAACGGGATTCGGATGGAAATAGAAAAGACGACCATGGAAGTTGCAGGGAGCAGGGTCAACAGCATAGCAAAAAAATGGTCCCTCAATGGAACCACAGCTTTGGTCACTGGAGGCACCAAAGGAATTGGGTAAGGAATCTGCTAACCTATTCCATCCACATCGTCAGCCATCCCAGGTAGTTTCTTTAAATTTTCAAACAAATCTCCGAACTATATGGATCCTTTGCCGATGCCTTAAAATGGTTTTGTTAGATTAAAGAACTAGAAAGCCAAATTCATTTATCCTTTCTTTCTGTTGTTGAGAAATATTGGCACATTCATTTTTATATCATTTTCTATAATTTTCTCATTAGAAGAAGTATTTTCAAATTTGTAAAAAGTTCATAGTATGAATGTTTTCTTAGTAAAAGAAAGCTTAATGATAGAATGGGTAAAACTCAGAGATAAGTTAGGACACAGAGGATGTATGTTCTGTTCATCAATAAAAATGAACAAAAAATGAGAGTGAATAGGTTAAATAAATTACCAACATCCATTGAAGTTGGCCTGAAAGATTGTCCGTCACCACGTCTAAGACGGCTCTCTGCTCCTCTCTTGCCGCAGCCATCTCTGTTCAGCCTGATCAAGAAGTTTGTGTCTTTGCCAAAGATCACATCTGTCTTCTGGGTTTTAGAAGTTTCTTACTGAATCACAATTATGAATCTTTGTTATTTTTCTCTATTAACAGCAGGGTACCTTGCCTTACATATTCTTGTACATAATTTTATTTAACAATAATGGTGATGGTATTTGGTACCTTATACTTTTTTTAAAAAAGAAAAGAATGGATTAAATAAATAACTGGAAAAATTCCTAATCTTGCTGGCCTATACCATCTGGACAAAGTAAACGTCTGATACGCTAAATTCAATGATCAGGATATTACTTGTTGATACTATTTCTTCAGCAAAAAATATAGATTAATGATGTTAAGCATAGTCTGTAGCTTACGTAGAATCATATCTTTTTCCTGGGAAAACAGAATGTGAACATATGAAAGGGTTATAGTTGCTTTTCCAAACCAAGTTTTCTCCTTTTTTTAAAAATTAGAAATCGCCTGTTTGAAATTATGGTTCACATCATAATTTCAACACTTCTCTGGAATTTGCACGCCTTGAAATTCGAATGTTATGAACCCAGTCTTTTTAAACTCACATAAAGATATCCTCGTTTCTCCAGCTTGCAAGCGGTTTAGGGAGAATATAATATTAGGAACTCACGACTACCTCAACAAAATTTATGCTCATTTACACCAGAGCACCTCTCTGTTTTTCGGTGGTTCGGAGTCGCTGTGTTTGTCCTGTTGGGGTGTGTCGGGCTGTTTCATTCTTTGACTTCTTCTTTGTTCCTCTGTAACGTTCTTGACTCTGTATCTTTTTAATACTCTAAATAAAGCGGGGGGTGGGGGAAGCAGTCTGCTTCCTTCTTTTCCCATCAAAAAGATACACGAGTGCACCTGATAGTGGTTTACACATCCATGATTGCTCATCAAAGAAGATCCTACTGAGTTCATGAAGTTGCCTGACATTGTTTTGCCGTTGTGACCGATGTAAATGTGATCCTCTGATAACATTCCAGGCATGCCATAGTTGAAGAATTAGCAGGATTTGGAGCAACTGTACACACATGTTCCAGGAATGAAGCAGAGCTCAGCACATGCCTGGAACAATGGAAAAGTCTGAACATTCATGTCACTGGATCAGTGTGCGATGTCTCAAAGCGAGCCGAAAGAGAGAAACTAATGGAGGGTGTCCGTTCCATTTTCCAGGGGAAACTCAATATCCTTGTAAGTTTCGAGCAGCACTACACTATGTCTCGTTGCAATGATGAATGATGAAACTGTTAAAAAAGAAAAAAGAAAGAAAAATACTCTTGTGACACAAGTAATGCACATCAAACTTGTTTCATAATAAACTGTTGTAGCATTTGGAGTCATGAGGCCATCAAGGTTGTTGCACATCCTGTATGAGCTGTTCCTCTTCCATTTAGGTAGGTCACGGCTTTGATGAGGAGTCTCCTAGCGTTTATTGTTTCTGTTAGGATTTGACTCCACCAACAGTTTCTGTACCTGTAAATTTCTTTTCATTAATTTCTACCTACTCCAACTTTACCATTCCTCAATACCTGCTCTTCAAGCCTATGCCCGTGGGTGACAACCTAGAAGGTACGAGTTCAACCTAAATCCTGCTGTAAATAATTAAGTTCATGTCTGCTGTTGCCCTATTGAGAGGGTCTCTTGTTTTTCGCATTCCCATAACTGACTGCTGAGTCTACTTCACTGGAGTATGAATCCATTCATCCACATAACAAAGTTGTGGTTTCCCCACCTAGGTTAACAATGCAGGAACAGGCATTGTGAAGGCAGCTGTGCATTTCACTGCTGAAGAGTATTCCTTCTTATGGCTACCAACTTGGAATCAGCTTTCCATCTGAGCCAACTAGCTCACCCTCTTCTGAAGGCATCGGGGGCAGGCAGCATCGTGTTCATCTCCTCAGTTGCAGGGGTTGTAGCCCTACCAACTTTATCCATTTATGCAGCAACTAAAGGTATAGCAAGATAAGGCCAATCTTATGAAGCATAGTTAACCAATAACTGTGGATCCCCCGGCCCACTACTTCTCATGACTTTGTTATCTGCTATATTCTTCAGGAGCACTGAATCAGCTCACAAAGAACCTGGCTTGTGAGTGGATAAAAGACAATATCCGAGTCAACTGTGTTGCTCCAGGGTTCATCCGGACCCACTCGTACAGTCTGTAAGGGCCCTTTTTCATTGTTGTCTGAACCTTCCTTGAAAAATGAAAAAAGAAAAACCATCATCCAAACAAAAAAAAAAAAAAACATCGCTTGATGGGTATCATGGGTAGCAGAATCACTCGATGGGTAAGTACACATTTTACTGTAGAATACCTAGTTAACTATAGCATCACATTTCTGTATATTTACAAAGCAATCCATAGAGGGGATGAGGGTTTTAGAATAGACCTGAGCCAAGCAAATCCATGCTATTAGGGAAGATCATCACGTTTATAAAGGAAATAGAAGGAAGTATAACCATCACTTGCTCCTTGCCTAGGCATTTTTATACTAAACAATGGTTGGTAAAGTTTGGTTCATGTATCTCCACGATGGTAGAAGTTATTGGTTGGATCCGATCTATCAGTTCAGCGGACCAATCCAACCACCAAGGGACACACAAGAGGGAAAGAGAGTAATACATGCCATGTTGTATTTGTCCTCTTGCGGTTGGACGGGTCCACCACTGAGCTGAGGGAACTAGTCATCTAACCAATAATTTCACCAATGATAGGAGAAGCAAAAGATGACATAAGGTAAAGTCAGTGGGTGGTGTTGAATTATGCTCTCACGGTTGGGCTTCTTTGTGTTAGTTTTAGAAAGAACTGAGAAATTAAGAACATGAAAAACAAGATGGCTAACCTGTTGTAATTGTCTGATAAATATGACCTAGATCAGTTGACTTTAGTATGAATCAATACGACAAATTTTGATTTACAAGGATCACTCCAACCTGATCGATTGTCATATCCTGCATCCTAGATTTTTCTTCTATAACAAAACATAAAAATCCTGTTTCCCTAGCTTTCCTCCAGTGCAAGGACATCAAGGTGGCCCTACAGGGCCGCACTTTTTTTAGCAACTTAAAATGGATAAAAATTTATGGTGGCCATGGCTGTTGCAATCAAACCTCATGTAATTTGCACTGCATCTTTCACCAACACAAATACCTGTGGTGAGTCGTCAGGCTAAATTTCTGCTAAAATCTCTCATCCTAATTAACTTGAATTTGTACAGGTACTTGAAGACAAAGAAGCCACAGCAAGAGAAGTCTCCCGCATACCCATGGGGCGTGTGGCAGAACCAGAGGAGGTGGCATCTCTTGTGTCGTTCCTATGCCTGCCTGCTGCTTCCTATATCACGGGTCAGGTTATTTGTGTTGACGGAGGTCGGACTGTGAGTGGCTTCTAAGGAGAAAAACAACACTACTGGAAAGTTTATGTGCTCTATCCTCAATTAATATTAACGCTGTCCAGTTCCTCTAATGGCCTAGAGTGGTGATGCTTAGGATGGGTTATCAGAGAGCTTTGTTTGTTATGTAGTTTTCAGCCATGGAGAGCCAAGGCAATTCCTAGAGCCGTGAGAATAAATGTGACGATATTTGGCTATTCTGAATTGATGAATTCATATAAATTAAAGCACTGATGGCCTGGGCCAATGTGCTTATGTTTAAGTCGTGATATTGGCTTTATTTATTTATATCATCGAAAACAGATATTGGTTTTACTTGGCTTCAGCTTCCGAAGGCAGGCTTAAGTCCCCACTTAAAAGTATGACGCCGAAGAGGAGTCGTCCGATCAAAGTAGCCACCGTAAACGGAGAAAATCTTGGATGGTTAGTCTACCATGTGTACTGTAGACTAAACCAATAAAAAGATGCCACATCAGCATATTGGCTTTATTAACAATATATATGAGACAAAACCAATAAAAAGATACCACATCAGCATATTGGCTTTCTTCCGTAAATGGATGGTGATTCGGTGCATTCACTGTAGGAGAATAATTGGGGCTCCAATTATTTCAAGGTAGTGGTTTCTCCGATTTGGGTCCACTGCCCCAGTCAAGCCGGTTCTGTTATAGGCCCATCCATGTGCCTCAAAGTAGCTTGTGTTCGCGATGAGATCACATTCATATCACTGGCATACATTCTTATCTATATAATCTATATTAATACGTGACAAATAGATATCCAGATAGTAATTTGTTTAGCATTTCCAATAAGATTTAAAATTAATGTAATAGTAGATATGAAGTATGTATTTATTTTGATCTGGACCCAATAAATGCCCAAGTCCAGTTCAGCTAGGCAAATCTGAAGCTTGACTCCATCTACTAACTTTAGGAGTCGGAAATGGCATCCTTCTGGTTCATTTACGGTTAGGAGAAGCTACTTCTTCATGATCCATGGCGGCATAACTTCCTTCTTCAGCAAAATCATTTGGAAGACACCATTACCTGAAAAGGTTAAAATCTTTAGCTAGCTTTGTTATCACAACAGGGTGCTTACTGCTGACACACTACAAAAGAAAAGGAGCTCAAGGTCCTCCCTCATGCCCTCTTTGCTCGTGCCACCCCGAAAGCTTGGATCACCTGATGTTGGCCTGTGCTTTTGTCAGAAAAATCTGGTCCAAAATCCTTGATAGCACAAATTTTCAGCATTTTCGGAAAGCATCTTCGACCTTTGGCATATCTGGAGGCCTAATATAAGAAACCAGCACGCAATCAAGGAATTGTAGTGAGTTTCTAGTGTATTTGGAAGGAAAGGAATAACAGAATATTCAATTTTGAAGCATTAACTGAAGTGGGTGTTATACAATGGATAGCATGGTTATAACCATGAATGGACCTCCTTCACCACATGCAAGCCTTCCAAAATCCGACGTCACCTCCTGAGCCTCTACCACAACCAACGCATGTAAATGCTTGAGAGGAGCACTCAATCTTTGTATTGTGAATAGATTAAGGCATCCCTTGTACCAACAAGGGCATCGCCTGCATCCCGGAGCCTGTTGTTTTCTATAATCATCTATTATACTATATAATATAACTACGGTGGAAGTCTCTTACTTCCTCCTCTCATTTCAAAAACTTTGGGAGTCGGAACAAAACACAAGCTGCTCCCGATGACTGATCCCTTTGCTGGGACTACTGAAAGCCCGCAGTTTTAGACTGGGAGGATGAAACGCGCCATCTCGGATAAACTCCCTTTTGAATTTTTTTCACATGAATTTTAAAGCAATCGGAAAAAAAAATAGAAACCTCACCAACCATGCACCCGACCTCTTCTCCGATTCCGACTGAGAAAAGAAAATGTTAGGGCTTCCAAACCGGGATTAAAACCTTAAAGACCCCTCTATAAAAAGGACTCTTCTCCTCCCTTGAATTTCATCACAAAGTTCCTCGAGAAGCTGCCACTGATTTTCAAATTCTGATTGAGTTGTACCCTCGAATTTCACTAAAATAAGCTGGATCATCTTCTTGGCTTCACCAGACTTAGGCAAGGATCTAAACTCTTATTCTCCTCCTTCTCCTGATCCCATGACCGTCAACCAAACTTGATTTAGGCCGGCAGCTCGTCGGAACCCATGTTTGAAATCAGATCTCCTGTTTTGGCTTTCTTCCTTGCTTTGCCGACCACCATCGGTCATGGTCTCTGTTAGGATCCGGTGATGCAGTGGAATATAGATTTTAAAATTTTTTAACATGCATATAATAATGAAAATAAGGCTTAACATTTAAATACAACCATCGGAACTCAAAAACTCAAGAAACCTCTTGATGATTACAATCAAATCACAAAATCAAGTAAATGAGGAGAAGACCAAAAGTCATATACCACCGTGAAGATCATGAACTGATGATTTTGAGATATCCACGAGACTCCAAAGAAGAAGCCCTCCAATAGTGATCCACACAAGATTGATTAGGACCCTTCCCAACTCGTCATGGTGCTGCAGCCTTCTTCCTATGTACGCTGCCGATAGTCCTTCGCAAGAACTTGATACACCATTGCTTGTATACTTTCATGACCTCCACTAGGACCACTCTAGGAATCCTTTCCCAAAGTATCAAACCACACTCTAATCAGATTTTATGTTCAATACATGAACAATCTGATTTTAGGACAATATCTCATATTTCCTTTTCTATTCTTCCTTCCTTTCTATTTTCTCTCTTTTTTTTCTTATCTTATTTTCATATTTTTTCATTATTTCCTCTTATTTCCATGCCCATTCTCAGCCAAAAATGGCACATTAAAACAGATTGTGGCACCCCCTTTAAATAGGAAACATGGGGTGACTCCATGGGACGCCAACTCTTGGCGTCCTTTAATTATTACACGCCTTCATTGAATTTTTCAGTATAATCCAAGGAGTTTGCATGGAAAACAAAGAGGTTAACCAATAGAAGGACTCTTCCTCTGCTTGGAAAAAATTAAGACGCCAACACTTGGCATGTGGGATAAGGATAAAAGGCATGAAACCAAGAGTCCATTCCATTAAGGACTCTTCCCAAAAATTAATGCACAAAAGGGGGGCATCCATAATTTTTTGGCGTGTGGTTTCCTTGCCAGAGAAGGACTCTTCCTTCTCTTCTGCACTCATAATTTCAAGGGACATCTGATGACATGATGAATTGATAAACGTGAAGAGAATTAAAGAAGAAATTAGGAGTCCACGTAAAAATGGACTCTACATTTCTCAATGTCATAAATGGGGCGTCCACATTCAAAATGGTGTGGAGTTCCTTCCTAGTGAAGGACTCCCTCTCCTCTTCCACGTCCCACATCCCAAGGTGCCATCTGATGGCACACAAAATAAGGGATGCGTGGAAGATGTAATAATTTTAAGAGGAGTAAGAAAGAAGGACTCTCCTTCTTAATTCCAAAAATAAATGTGACGCCACCCATATTTAAGCGTGTGGTTTGATGTGGAGGAGGTTGATTCCACGTGGAATATTTTCACAAAATCAGATAAAACCAACTAATAAATTAGATGATTCAAAACCTAATCACATTAGGTCAAGGCAACTAGACTGGGTTAGCACAAACACCTTTGCACTGAATCCAATTGGGAACTTGGGTTAATTCATGTGTTAGCAATTCAATTAACCCATTGAATTTATAATTGTTGGTGCAGAAAAAATCTACCGGTGTCGGAGAAGCTGGAGCCGAGGATGCCGCGGTCGCCGTCGGGACCTGCAAAAGGAAGTCTAAACCGGAGTTGGGGTTGCTCCGGCAAGACCCTCCGACGCT
>KE505547.1:134479-149707 GCA_000441515.1 Elaeis oleifera
TGATGCAGCAAATGATAAAACATACCTCATATAAATAAAATAACTAATATCATGCAAATGAGCAGGAAGATAATAAAGAAAAATCACATCGCATCCCCATGCGACTGGCTTGTAGGGCACAATTCTTTCAATGGTTGGGTTTGCCGTCATCGTCACTGGATGCCACTGTGTGTGATCAATCACCAACCTCTTCACGCCTATTTGAGAGGGAGGGAAGAAAGGAGAACATCCCTTGTTTTGAAGAAGAGTGGAGGAAGAGAGTCATTTCTCTCTGTTCTCTTTCTTTCTCTCCCATCTCTCTCTACCTTTCTTTGTTTTCCTTTCTTCCTCTCTCCACTTTCTTTATATAGTTAGATCTAGTAGAGCGATCTGGATTTTTATTTATGAATCTTAAGTTGACCCCCAATAGAGGGTCTTGGATCAATATTGATACGTCCCACTATATTAATCTCCACCTTGACTTCTGTAGAATATCCATCATTGATACTGCTTATCGTATCATATTAGAACTTATTAGATTCTTACTTCATGATCTATTGGTTGAGTCACCTAGATCCAATCCACTCAGGTTGCTAGGTATCATTATCTGGGTAA
The DNA here is from genome assembly GCA_000441515.1 of Elaeis oleifera. Lineage (NCBI taxonomy): Eukaryota > Viridiplantae > Streptophyta > Magnoliopsida > Arecales > Arecaceae > Elaeis > Elaeis oleifera. The sequence goes on from KE505547.1 coordinate 135,074, forward strand.
TTATGTTCTTCCTTTTCATGATTTTCCATCACAACTATAATCACTTTATGATTTCTTCTGATTATTGATTTTCATTGCATATGGATATGATCAATCGAATGAGAAGATGTTGAGAAAGGAGATGCACACTTTGATTCTTAAATCAAGATAAATCTCCAAATATTTATTTATTAGTTAGTCATATATTAACTAGGGTCGAGAAGTTTAAGATTTAGAATAATTCAGGTATTAGAGCTTTGAAATTAGAAATCTAATAATAATTTATTATTTAATATGCAGATATAGTTGATTGATGAGTTCGAATTATATAAATTGATTGGACGTGCTAAAGTCTGGACTAGTAAGCATTATGGTCAAGTTTATCGCCAATAGATGTAACAATCTCTGTATATGATCATCGTTATATATACTATTTATATTATTAGATTTGTATTGTTAATTTGTATCATTGAATTCATATTGATGGATTTGTGTTTACTTGAGATATTATTATTCTTATATAATTTTTAATTTTGACATGAGTACATTATGTGTTGACATATATGTGTACCAGTAATTGATGGTATAGCTATATAGTTATGATATGCTTATTTGATCATACCATAAATTGACATTGATGTACAGAAATCAACATATAATAATTGGATGGAAATAATATGGTTTAAACTAACCTCATCATATAGATAGTTATTCAGGAGCTTATGTTTAGGACAGCTTGTATGGATTTGTACATGGGATAGCCTCTATGAGCTTATATTTAAGATAGCCGGTCAGGAGCTTATGCTTGAGACAATCTTCATAAGCTTATGCATCGGATAGTCAATTAGAAGCTTATACCTGAGATGATCTCCAAGGGTTTATACGTAAGATAGCCTCCAGAAGCTTATGCTTGGAATAGCAGTCATGGATTTATACATAGAAATTTGATCAGTCATGGACTAGGATGTAATCTTGGTTAGTTCAAAGTTGGAAGGTAAATATTAAGAAATCTAAAATTGTGATAAGAGAAATAGATAATAAGACATATAAAACTAATATTGAATTAAAAAGTTTTACTTGTTGGTATAGGATGTCACACATCTTTTGATAAGATAGATATTTGATACATATTTATATGGATATTTGAGTTATTCTAGATATGTGATATAAGATTTCATACTTTATGCTTATTATTTTTTTAAATTATTATTGACCCCAAGGATTAATTTTGATGGAAATAAAATACTTGAGTATATAATAGAACAAATGATTTTATAAAGTTAATGCTTTAGGAGAATCCTAAAGTGTTAGAAGAATGGATCTAAATACCCAAATAAAACTCAAATAAGATATTTTCGGGAGCCTACATGTTGTGAAAGAACATGAAAATCAAGATGATAGAGGTCCTTAAAAGTTGAGATCAAAAAATCATTTATACAAAAAATATTCAGAATATTTCAGATGGCACATATTTGAGTCGACTCAAATTTTATCCGAATAGACTCGAGTGAAAAATAGAAGAAAAAAAATCCTGATATGCTAAAATTTCAGTCGGGCATTCGAGTCGATTTGAATTTCAACCAAATTGACACCATGCAAAAGGGATAGAAAATAATTTTCAACATCAGAAAATTCAAGTAGACTCATAAAAATTCAAGTGGTAGCTCAAGTCAACTAGAATATCTAAATTGAAATTCTCAGAGAAGATAGAAAGGCTTGAGTGGACTCGTAGATAGCTTGAGTTGACTTGAATCCTATCCAAATCAACTCAAAGCCCAGCAGCTAGTTCTACAGATTTTTCAGAACTATACAGATTTACTTCTAATGACTAGTTTTTATCTCTAATGGCTAGTTCAATTCTTCCAATAGCTAAAACTCATTCTCCAGCTACTTCCAAGCCTATTAAGAGCTAGAGAACATTTGGGAAGAGAGATTAAGTGGAATTAAAGAGGGAAGCACTTCATTTTGTGAGAATATCATTGAATATTATTGAAAAGAGAGAAAAAAAAGAGATTTGTGCACAGAATTTAGTGGGCATTCAAGAGTAACCTTCTACGTTATCTTCCAGATTCTCTTAAGCATCAAGAAGAGAAGTTGAAGCATCATTTGAGCAATCCAACAATAACTTTTGTTCAAACTTCAAAAGAGTTTATTTTCTATTTTTTTGTGCTAAAATTTTTGAATCTAATATCTTTTTTTTTTACAAATTTTTTTTGGAGAAAAAAAATCTTAGAGTTTAGGCCCATCCAAGCCCAAAATTGAATATTATAAATTTTGATTGGTAAGTCCGTAAAACCAACTGAGTTGATTATGAACTGGAGATACAATCGATGTATGGTTTGGTTAGTAATCTAAAAAATTAACTAAATTTATTTGTGACCTCGAGCAAAATAAATACACTGTAATTGGATTGATTATAATAAAATTCTTAAGAAAAGTTTGGAGAGTAAATGGAGGTGTGGGGTTGGACCGAACTACTATAAAATTTTTATCTTCATGTTATGCTTTGTGTGCTTGCTTCTAATTCTTGATTTACATTCTTATTTTATTTTATTATCTTAATTTTACTGTAATATAATTGCATACACTCCACAATCACTTAAGATAGCTTAAATTGAAGTATATTATTGTTTAGATTTCAGATTTAGTTAAAATTTTTAAAGAATCCAATTCATCTCTCCTCTTGGGTTGCTATATTTTTAGATAATAATTGATATTAGAGTAGGTGCTCTAATATTTATTGTTGACCAGCGGTATAAGCCAAAGATCATGGCAACCTCGGTTGGTTCCTCATTTGTCGAAGGACAATCAACTTCAAGACCACCTCTTTTTAATGGCACCAACTACATATTTTGGAAAGATAGAATGTGAATATTTATTCAAGCACTAGATTATAAACTTTAAAGAGTTATAATCAATGGCCCACACACTCCCACAATTAGAGTAACTAGATTTGATGTCTCCAAACCTAGAGCGGATTGGAATAACATGATATGAAGATGGTTGAGCTAAATGCTAAGGCTATTAATGTTTTATATTATGCATTAGATGTATATGAATTTAATAGAATATCAATTTGTACATCTGTAAAAAATTTTGAGATAAATCAGAAATAACTTATAAAGGAATCAACCTAGTTAAAAAGTCTAAAATTAATTTGCTCATTCATAAATATGAATTATTCAAAATGAAATAGTATGAGTCTAGTTCTGATATGCTCTCAAGATTTACTAATATCATTAATGCTTTGAATGGTCTTGGCAAAATATATACTAACAATGAGCTTGTTTGCAAGGTTTTAGGATGTTTGTCGAAGACATGAAAAGCCAAAGTGACAATCATACAAGAAGCAAAAGACCTTAGCAAGCCATCCTTGGAGGAGTTGATAGGTTCACTTATGATTCATAAGTTGAACATGGTTCAAAAGGAGGAAGAAGAAGAATCAAATAAGACGAAGGCCATCACCTTCAAATCATCCACCAAATTCAAAGAAACAATGAGTCAAAAGATGAAGATGAAGAAGAAAATGAAGATGAAGATGAAAATGAGAACTTGGGGCTACTCACTAGAAGATTCAAGAAGTTTCTTATGAAGAAAATTTGAAGAAAAGAAGATGATGAAGAAAAAAAAAGAACAAATATCACTTGGTATAAGTACAAAAAGTAGAGACATTACAAGCCTGATAGCCCCCTACTTAAAAAGAACTCCAAAAGGAACAAAAAGATTACAATGATGGATCTTTGGGGAGATAGTGATGTTTCTAGCTCGAATGAGGAAGAAAGAAGATGGAATAGCCAATATTTGCCTCATTGCCAATGATGATGAGGTATATCTTAAAAATTCCTTTGGATTTTTTTTGATGAATTATATAAAGTCTTTAATAATTTAATAAATGAATATAAAAGATAAGAATGAAAAATAAAAGACTTAAAAGTTCAATCTATTTTTGGCTAAAGAAAGAATAAAATGTTAATTAAAAGGATAAAATTTTAAAGAAAAGAAAATCTTGGCTGAGGAAAAAGATAAATTTATGAAATCTAAAAAATCCTTAATTAAAGAAATAAAAGATTAAGAAAAAAATTGAAGTTTTGAAACCTATAATAGAAAGTTTACCCTTAGTTTTCAAATTTTAATTAATACTAAATAATTAAAAAAATATTTTGAATAAAGCTGGAATTAATTTTAATTCATCAGAAAATAGCAATTTGTTAAAAATATGCTTACAAGAGCTTTCTATGAAAATCATCTTATAGTTTGCTTCAAATATAACAAAGTAGGCCATAAATTTAAATATAATATTAAAAATAATCATATTTGATTAAATAAATTTATGTTCTAAAGAAATCATGTACACTAACTTCATTGGACTCAAGATGACTTGGATACTAAAATTAAAAATAATTTATAGGTATACCAAGCATCTAAAGACATAAAAGGAGTAAATTCTTGAAAATGGATGCTTAGAACTTAAGAAGGATGGATGATGATATTTGATCCAAGCTAAATCTTTCTTATATCATATCATCCCTGATTTCTAATATTATTTTGCTTCAATGATTGATTTTGATGCTTCGTACGTATGCATAATATTGTGGTGATTTTTCAGTACATGCTAAAATATATTGATAAATATGCTCTCTTAATTCTAGTATCATCTTAATTGTTATAAGTATAAATTTTATTGTAATTTCAACATGCTCTCTTAACTCTTTATATCATGTTTGAGAAACCTAATTATAAACAAACTTGATTGCATAAGAAATTATTTAAGTAAAAAATCTTACAAATTAGCTTTTGACTTTCTCATATGATGCTTAATTATTGAAATCCCTCAAAATTACATGATCAAAGAACTTCAAAATAAGACACTTATAAAAGATCATGTGATTAGTATTGTCACTTTGCATGATTGGATCTCAGTTTGATCTTTAAATCCTTTGAAAATCCCCTAGTGAACCTCACCCTTAGAGCTTTCATTTAGATTTCTCTTGATTTGATCTCAACTAATTTAATTGATAACTATACCCCCAATTGATTAATTCTTAATCCTCCAACTTGATTCACTTATTCTAATTTAAATATTATTTTGATCATTGATTTGATTTGCTATTGATTCATATTCTAATTGAGCAAATTTTTTTGGATCAAAACTTCTGAAACTATTTTCTGTATTAAGGAGTCGACTCTTGGATATGGGGAGTTGACTCATAATTTTGGAGAAAATGTAGTCCCCTTTTCTAATCATATTTACTAATCGATGAAAATTTGACTTATTATGAAAATCCAGTGTGTTTGATGTTTATACTTATGTTTATTTGGTTGTTTTTAAATTCTACTTTGTTTATGAAACAAAGGGGGAGAATGTATATGTTGGGTCTTGAGATGTCATGCACATAGATTTTTAAAATTTTTTGAAATACGCAGTAAAAGATTAGATTAAAATTATTTAATCTACACATGTATAGATCTAATCTAATACTTACGGATCTAGTTCATATGATGAAGATAAGAGGAGCATGCATCTGATTTCAAAACAAAATAAAATCGATGATCAGATCACCTATCTGTAGCACTAAACTTTTTCCTGTAGATCTGAAGATGTTTCAGATTCTGACGAAGCTGCACACGCATCCGACCTCTACAGATATTCACAAAGAGCTGATGTAGATCAAAAGTATTCGAGATCATTGAGGTGCTAGCTCTCTTTCAGATCTCACTACTTCTTATTGGATCTCCTTCTTCGACTCTCGTAGAAGATGATCTGAGGATCTACACGCAAACTCTTTTCACGCAGGATTGGAGGAACAAGAGATGCAGTGAGAGAACTCTTTCTCTCCCTTCTTTTTCTCTCTTTTTCTGAACTCTCTCTCTCACAAAGCCTCACACCCAAAGAGGAGAAAGCCCACGCACCAATCTGATTTTCTCTCCAATAGAACTCAGCACACGCCCAAAATAGAAGCCACCAACCTCTCACATGCCCAAAGAAAGCACTCCAACCTCTTCTTCATGCCTAAGAGCTCCCCTCCTTTTATTGATGGCAGCCAAGGGGAGAGAATAAGATCTAATCTTACCATGATAAGGGTTTAAGTTCAAATGAACTCTATCCTTATCAAACATTTGAATGAACCCTTCATTCAAATCTCAAATGGCATGGAGAAGGATAGAACCATGGAGAGGTTGGTGTGTGTCTAAGGAGATAAGCATAAGGAGGAGGGGCACCCAAGGGTGGGTGCCCTCTCTCTTTCTTACGTGCGCTAAAGAAGGGGCGTGCATCCCCGTGTGCAACCTTCCTTTCTAGTGAGAGAGAGGAGAGAGAGTCTCATGCAGTAAATCTAAGACTCTGACTTATAAACCAATTCGAACTCAATTCGAGCCAAATTTGAATTTGATTTGAACCTAATTTGAACCAGACTCAATCCTAATCTAATTAGGACTCAAATCTAAAACCCAAATGCTCAATTAGGTCAAGTTTAATCAAATTAAATCTAATTTAATTAATTAGAACTTGATCTCTAATTTGATCTCATCAAATTGCATGGCAACAATTGTAATTAAGTCCTCCTTGCTAACTATTAGCAGATCCTCTACTTGAAACTTTTACAAATTGATCTAAATTATCAATCATATTGATGATTTGATTATGATCTAACCATTCGATCTAATCAAAAAATTTTATGTATGACTCCATAAGTTCTATTCTATCTAGTCGTAAGATATACTATGATCTCTATCATAGTATCATCGACACACCTTTCAATGGGTTGGATAATTTTCAACTCTCATCCAACAAAGATTATCGATCCAAAATGATCTTAATGAGTTCTCACAATCTACTAGTTGAAGTCTAGCAATATGTGATGGCATTCCAGCAGAATAGAATAATAAAATTTTAGATATAGTTACTGTATGATTCAATTCTTCTATCATGAGTTTCGATAAGATGGAGATTATGAAAATTTGTCAAATCCCAACATCTGTCATATAGGACTACTCACCTTATTGTGATCACGGACTTAAGGATTCAGCTTTCAAATCCTATAGGACTACTTCTTATCTACTAAGGTCGATAGATCCCATCTAGATGCGCACCCTACTTCTACAATAAATCTATTGTAGCCAACATATACTACAAGAATTCAAATGGCTAGAAAATCATATTTATGTATAGTCAAACTACAGTAATTCCACTATGAGCAGTCGAGACACCGCATATCAAAGAATCATTTACACGATCACAGCATCAAGAAGATCACTGATGAATGAGTAGACATCTATGTGATCTCTCGTATGGTCATGCTCGGTATTGATATTCTCCAACAACCATCCGTACTCTCACTCTGTATTTCCATACTGTAGACTGGAGACTCATCTACTCCGAAAGAAGTGATCCGTATATCGATCTAACCAGATCAATCACCATCCTCATGATGATCTATCGATCGTAATCAATTTAAAATTAATCATACATATCTCTAATTCTCAGTTCTGAAAAATATGTCTTTCAGTTATTAATTTATTAGATGACTCTCGGACACATTACACAAAATGGATAGAAATATATCTATTTTATTGATTAATCAATAATTTAAGTACAAATATATATTCTAAAAAATATAATATATCTGTCATATTAGTTTCTAGGGCATACAACAAACAATCTTTCACTTGACCTAAAGTCAATTGGTCACTAACCTAAGTCTCATCTTCTCAAAATGAATTTTAATTTTCTGCTGGCTCAACTACTTTATCAGTGGGTCGCTATATTATCCGTAGAGTCTACTCTTCGTATTTTAACATATTTTTTTTGAGATATTTGCGTATAATATAAAACAAACGCTCAATGTGCTCAAACTTCTAATGAGACCTAAGCTCCTTAGCAAGTGCAATGGCATCGTTGTTGTCGTAGTATAGTGCAATAGAATCTAATGGCATTACACCAAGTTGTGCGATGAATTTTTTATACCAGAAGGCTTTCTTTGTAGTATCCGAGGTAGCGATATACTCAATTTTCATTATCGAATCGACAATGATAGGTTACTTAGAACTCTTCTAGCTAGTAGCACCACCATTGCATATGAACACACATTTTGATGTAAACTTTCTATCATCAAGATCAGACATAAAGTTTGAATCAGTGTATCTTTTGACCCACAACTCCGATCCTCCTCTAAAAATCAAAATAAATCCTTAATTTTCTCAAGTACTTGAGGATATTTTTCATAGCTATCTAGTACTCTTCATCTAGATTCAACTGATACCTGCTCATGACGCTCACGGTAAGGATAATATCAGGTCGAGTACATAACATGGCAAATATGAGGCTCCCTATAGTCGAAGTATAGGAGATCCTGCTCATGCACTCAATCTCCTCAGATATGCTTGGACACATCTTTTTGGAGAGAGTGATACCATGCCTAAGGGGTAGAAGTCTCCTTTTAGAGTTCTCTATGCTGAATCTCTTCAGCACTTCTTGTTGATTCAAGAAATGATTTTAATGATTACATAATATTGAAACATAAAAGGAGATTAATGTCTTTAAAGCTTGGTTAAGAATATTTTTGTAGAAATAAATCCTTGTGATATGCTTTGAAGTCATTTAAAAATACTTGAGAAGCGTTAGAATCAAGAAAAATCAAGTTTGAATGGAAATTGAATAAGAAAGACTGAATGGAGGAGTTCAAGTCGACTCCAACATATTTTGAATCAACTCTGGCACAAATAGGTTGTGGCATGCAGAGCTGGCACACTTTCGAGTCGACTCTAAAATATTTCAAGCCAACTCAATTTACAGGATAGAGAGCTGTTTCTATACACTGAGACCGAGCTGACTCCAAAATATTTTAAATCAACTCGTACTGAATCCGAACTGACTCATAGACTGTTCGAATCAACTCGATTGTTCTGACAACCATAATATAATACATAGAATCTATTGGAGAAGTATCCAAAAGTCATTCAAATGGCTGGAATCCATCCCCAACATCCAAAAATGACTAATTTTGAATTTAAATTGCTTTAAATAGAAAGGAGAGTTATTTTAATGAATGAGAAGCCTAATTGACTACTAAGAATAGCTTATTGAAGGGACATAATCTATTTCAGTCTCTACTGCCCTGAAGAGTGTTTTCCACTTTCAAATCTGAAAGTTTTTAAATCTTTAAGAGGCAAATTATCAAGAGAAGAGAGAGCATTCTCATACCAAGCATTCAAGCGATTTTCAAGCTGCATTCAAAGTATTTTATTTGCTCTTTTGAGGAGCTTTGTGTGTTGTAATTTTTGTTCTTACTGAAATCTACTGTAACAAGTTTCAAGGGGTTGAAACTTGAGGAATAGGTGTAATCTAAGTCTGAAAATTAGATTGTAAGCCTAGGAAAAGGCTTATAAGATTGTGGTTGGTGAGCCTAAAAAATTAATTGAATTTATTTGTGATCCTGACTAAAATAAATATACTATAATTAATGAATTATAGTAAAAATTCTCCAGTGAAGCTTGGAGAGTGGACATAGGTGCTTGGAGTGTACCGAACCATAATAAAATCTCTTGTGTTTGTGTGGCTTGCTTATCTTTATTTGCTTTACTTATTGTTTAGCATTTACTGATTTATTTTCACTGCTATTCACTATATTTGCTATACATTCACTACTTCTTAGGTTGTTTTGAAAAACCAGCACATAATTACTTAAATCTTTTAAAACCCAATTCACAGCCTCCCCTTCTTGGATTGTCTAACTAGGCAATAAGTGGTATCAAAGCTTGATTCTTAATTAGTTTTGATTTAAAGATCAGTGACAACTCATTTGAAAGTTTCACTTATTGAGGGACAATCCACTAGTAAACCACCTCTTTTCAATGGGTCTAACTATATTTATTGGAAAGCATGCATGCACATCTTTATCCAAGTACTTGATTATGATCTATGGAGCATCACAGTCAATGGCCCTCACACACCAATGATCATTATCAATAGCATTGCTTCTCTCTAATCAAAGAGTGATTGGGATGAAGTGGATGAAAGATTGGTCCAAGTAAATGCCAAAGGAATATCTTGTATTGTGCTTTAGATGCGAATGAGTTTAACTGCATCTCTACTTGCAACTCAGCAAAAGAGATATGAGATAGACTCGAAGTAATGCATGAAGATATAAGCCAAGTTAAAGAATCCAAAATTAGCTTGCTTGCGCATAAATATGAGTTATTTAGAACAAAATCAAATGAATCCATTACTGATATATTTACTCATTTTATGGATATTATAAATGGCCTTAAAATTTAAAAATTATATTCCAACATTGAGCTTGTGAGAAAAATTTTTAGGTGTTTGTCAAGATCATGGGAAGCCAAGGTGACCGCCATCCAAGATGCAAAAGACCTCAACATCCTATCCCGAGAAAAGCTACTTGGATCATTGATGACTCATGAGTTTGCAATGAAGCAACACAGTGATGATGAAGACAAAAAGAAGAGAACTATTGACCTCAAATCTGCGATAGAAGAAGAGGAGGATGATGACTCATCAGAAGAAGATGTTGGTGATAAGGATATGGCACTAATTACTAAAAAATATAAAAAATTTTCAAGGAGAAAAAGACAAAGTTACAAGAAGAAACCAATGGTCAAAGAAGAATCGAGCAAGAACAAGGACAAAGAAAGAGAGAATCAGCCCATTGTTATGAATGCAAGAAAATTGGGCATTTTAAAACCAATTGTCCAAACCTTAAGAAGAACTCCAAGAAGATAAAGAAGAAAGATATGGTTACAACATGGAGTGATAGTGATGACTCTAGCACCAACATGAAAATCAAAATTTTTCTAACTTGCATCTTATGGCATAAGAAGATGAGGTACAATCTGAACATATGTTGGACTTTACTTTTGATGAACTTCAAGATACATTCCATGAGTTGCTTGACAAATTTAAGAAAGTTAGTTTGAAAAATAGAGATTTAAAACTAAAAATTAAGCTCTAGTTAAAAAAAAAAAGAAGAGCTTTTACAAAACAACAAAGCTTTAGTAGAAGAAATAAATCACTAAAGAAGAATTAGAAAATATTAAACTCTTAGTTGAAAAGTTTACTTGTAGTTTTGAAAAACTTCATATGATTTTAAGTAATCAAAAAATAATTTTTAATAGAGCCGATCTTGGTTTTAATCCAAACAACAACAAAATTTCTAAAATTTTTTTTTACAAGTTCATCTTCAAATACTACTACAAATGTTACATGTTTCCACTGTGATAGAGTTGGACATAAAGCTTATTCCTATAATTTCAAAAAATTGAATGATAGACTTGTTAGGAAAGTTTGGCTTCCAAAAGAAACCTTAGTTACTAACTCCAAGGGCTCTAAAAAAGTTTTGGTACCTAAATCTGCTATTTGACTATTTTGTAGGAGTATCTTGCAGTCCATAGATTGAAAAAAAGATAGTATCTCCATAGTGGCTACTCAAGACACATAATGGATGATAAAAATCAATTTATCACTCTTGAAAGAAAGAAAAGGAGTAGTAATATTTGGCAATGATGAAAAGAAAGATTATTGGTATTGATAAATATGTATTACTCCCTCTACATTTATTGATAATATTTTATTAGTTGATGGATTGAAACATAATTGTTTAGCATAAGTCAATTATGTGATAAAGAATTTCAAGTGACTTTTGAATCTTCTTTATGCATTATTTCTAGTTCTTTTGATAATGGTACAAAATTTACTAGACATAGGTGTAGCAACATCTATATGATTGATCTTGATGAGATTGCCATGAAAAGTAGTCAATACCTTGTAGCAATAGATACCAAAATCTAAGAATCTACTTGGTTAGGGCATCATAGACTAGGACATGCAAGCATGAATACTATTTCAAAATTGATTGCAAAAAATTTAGTTAAAGATTTACCAAAGCTAAATTTTGAAAAGATCGGATTCGTGATGCATATCAATATGAAAACAAACCAAGGAATTTTCAAATCAAAAATATGGTTTCAACTTCTAAACCCTTAAAATTGATTCACATGGACTTATTTGGATCTATTAGGACTACAAACCTAGAAGGAAAAAGATATGAACTTGTGATTGTAGATAATTTTTCATAATTTACATGGGTTCTATTTTAGCATATAAAGATGAAGCTTTTCTGTATTTTAAAATTTATTAAAAATTTGAATGAAAGAGTTTAACAATTATTTGTATTCTAAGTGATTACGTACCAAATTTGAAATCAAGTTTAAAATTTTATAATAAAATAGAATTGAATATAATTTTTTACATCAAAATACCTTAAACAAATGAAGTTGTTGAAAGAAAAAAATCGAACTTTAAAAAAAATAGCCCGTACCATACTATGTGAAGGGAGTCTCCCAAAGTACTTTTGGACTGAAGCCATTAACACTACATGTTACATTTGAAATCGAGTTTTAATTCGATCAATTTTAAAAAAAAATTCTATGAGTTTTAAAAGGTAAAAACCTAATATTAGTTACTTTCATAGTTTTGGTTGTCAATATTTTATCTTAAATAATGGTAAAGATAACTTAGATAAATTTGATATTAAATTAGATAAAGATATTTTTTTAGGATATTCTTTATCTAATAAAATTTATAGAGTCTTCAATAAATGTACTTTGATAGTTGAAGAATATATACACATTGTATTTGATGAAATTAATCATCTATCTTCGAGAAAGGAAGATTTTAGTGATGATAATGTAGGAATTACATAAAAAGAGATGAAGAAACTCAACTTAAGAGATAATGCAAATCAAAATAGAGAAGATGAAGCCAAAGATGATGATCAAGAGAATAACCTTGAAGAAAATATCAACAAAGAGCATGATGTCATGCCCAAGGAGTGGAAGTTCATATGTAATCATTCAAAAGATCTTATCATAGGTAAACCTTCGCAAGGGATAAGAACAAGATCAACTTTTAAAGATATTCATAATCATCTTGCTTTTGTTTCTCAAATTGAACCCAAATGCATAGAGGAAGCTAAAAATGATGTAACTTGGATGCTTGCTATGCAAGAAGAGTTGAATCAATTTGAGAGAACAAAGTTTGGATTTTAGTTAGTAGGCCAATTGACCATCTAATAATAGAAACAAAATAGATATTTAAAAATAAATTGGATGAAAATGATAATGTAACTAAAATAAAGCTAGATTAGTTGTAAAAAAATATAATCAAGAAGAAGGAATAGATTTTGATAAAACTTATTCTCCTATAGGTAGATTAGAAAATTCTATCAAATGGATTGTTACCCAGAAATGGAGCCTAAGAGGGAGGGTGAATTGGATCTTTTGAAATTTTAAAGATTAGTGCACTAAAACAATATGCTAAAGAGATTGAGTGAAGTGGGTTGATATTTAATAAAAATAAATTCAAACTCAAAAGAAGGAATGCAAGTAAATAGCACAAAGAACAAATAAAAGAAGTAAGTACAGTAAACATAAAAATTTATAGTGGTTCGGTGCCAACCTTGCACCTACATCCACTCTCCAAGTCCCTACTTGAGAATTCAATCTACTAAATGGATTCAAAGATTACACCATGTCGGACACCTCCGACCCTTGCCTTTCAAGTAAGAATACTTATTTCTCGGGTACAAACCAACTCTTAACAATCCGATTCAGGGTTCGGATCAACCCAAACGAGTTTTGGAACCCCCCAAAACTCAAACACCCAAAAATAAATTCAGAAAATAAGGTACAGAAAATTCAGTACACAATCTCCTTAATTAAATACAACAAATGCAATAGAAATATAATACTTAAGAAAAAGAAGCTTTTGCTTTACACCCTCAATGAATTCCACACTTGATTGCAGCTAGAGAGTGGTTGGTGAAGTTCTTAAATGCTTATATTCTCTCTTTTAGGGCTGAATATGCTTTTCTCGGATTTGAACTTTAGAGCTTGCAAAATCTTATGATTTTTTACTTTAAGAGAGCATTTATAGTTGTCATTTACCCTTAAGAATATCTTAGAATTGGTTTAGAGCCATTGGAGTGTGTTTAATACGCATTAAATGCATCAAAATAGACTGAAACTAGCCGTTACACGTGCTCGCAGGAATGGGACGTCCCATGGGACATCCCACTAGCATTGGAACGTCCCATGGGGCATCCCAATAGGTCAGACAGAAAGTTTAGCTTTCTGTTTTGGTCTCAGGATCTCAGGGATCATCCCAGATGGGTCGTTCTAGGTGGATCATCCCACTGCATACCATAAGTCAAAATGAAGCGTGTCGGCTGCCCAACGAAGGGGATGACCTAGATGGGTCATCCTATTTTATTCCAACCTAATTTTTATACATTTAAGATCCAAAACTTATCAGAACACTTTCAAACATTCTCAAGTAGATTCAAATCAATTTGGACACTCTCAAAAGCCTTCAAAAACTTTTCCAACTTGCTAAAACTTCAATGTTTGGCATACTTGATAAAGCTTTTCAAACCTAATCTCTTGGACTACCTGAAACATCACAAAAATAAGCTCCAAAGATAGAAAACACATTAGTAGTCTCCTCAAATGGTTTATGATCATCAAAATCAATTTTTGAAGTAACAATCTCTCCCTTTTGATGATGACAAATATTTAAAATTCATAAAAAATATCTTTAAAGCTCAAAGAATTTAGGTTTAGTGAAGTACTAGAAGAATTATA